>ONZH01005648.1:0-27687 GCA_900303285.1 Rhinella marina
TGCCCAAACATACCAGATACCCTACCTTCAACAATAATAGTAAAATGAAAACACATGTATGATAAGGAACATGTACAATTAGGCTATTGTTAAATGAAAATAGGAAAATATATACCAAGAGTTTTCGATGTCTTTCAAGATGTTTTTTTCACACATTTTAGCTAACTCTACATTTGATACTGTATCGCTTTCAACAAACACTAAACTAAAAGAGTATACTTGAATGTCAGTTCCCGGCCTGATAACAGTCGGAATGCATGAGGCAATGGATAGAATACAGAGATGATGAAGGAAATGAGAGAAGCTTGTCAGAGAACAGTCCAAAGAGACTTTTAGGGCTCTTTCACATGAGCAAGTTTTTCATCTAGATGTGATGTGTTTAGCGAACACATGGCATTCAGATTTAATCCTAATCCGTTAATTTCAATAGATCTGTGTACAGTACATGTTTATCACGCATGCGATGATGGTTGCTAGGACTGCTAGCACACACTGAACTCAATCACAGAGAAAAACAGATTGATCTTGTGTGTTTGATCTTAGTTTTTCCCTGAACAGATTCTGACACAGTCCGTATTGCTCATGTGAAAGAGGCCTAATTAGGTTGGTACTAGCTTGCCTGAGGTGCAGAGTGTAAGGTATTCTTCCTTTCTTCTCCCTTCACCCCTGCAAGGAGGTGTGGACTTTACTAATGAGAGACCTAGGTAATGTGCCCAGGATAGTTTCCAATAGAGGTCTGGCAGTAGCCTACACTGGGGATTTAGTCACAAAAGATTTAAGTCAATAAAGGACAGGTAACTTAGAAGATCATGTCAGGGATTGTAAATTGCATATTTAAGATCAAGTAGTCAGACAGGCTGAGATAACTGCAGAAAAACTACAGCCCACAAACAGGGAAATAATGTAGCTAAAGCCTAAAAGCTATGTACAATTTTAGGGACAATGTTTTTATGATTTATGCATTTTACTCATTTTGGGTTAAAATATTGAACCCTTCTGTCACAAAGGGTTAACTTTTTTTTTTAGCTGTGTGAATGATACCTTCACTTTCACTTTGTGCCATCATCTAATAAACCTTATCTCTAAATTACAAAAAGGTCATACACACTTATTTAAGCCGTTTTTATCAGTAAGATAAGAGTTAAGCTATAATGAGTGCTGATATACTGTATATATTTTTTATACCAGCAATAATAATTACTGGTATTTTCAGATGAAGTTTCTCCCTGATCAATGTCCTCAGGCCCAGAGTGACAATCTGGCCAGATCACACAGGTTGAGAACCGTGGAGCATCAGCAATAGTGTCAATAGTGTGGAGGGTCTAGCCACACCAAGCGTAAGAGGGAAGGGAAAAGGACCAAACAAGGGAAACGGTCACCTCCTGCAGGAATCCCTGAAACTAGGCCCTGACTGACTACCAGTATGAACAGGCCTTAGTGGTAGGAGAGTTCATACACAGGAACCTAATAACACCTGACCCTAGAGAACCCTGCCACTAGTGACAGGGGAAGGGGTCAACCCGTTCCTCCAAAAGGATGGACGTACAGGAGACTCCAGAAGGCAAAACCACAACAAGGAAAAGTAGGATAAACACAAAAGGGAAAATGACACTTATCTTAATGCAGATATTGCAGCAACTGGATCTCAGCCGAGATCCACACCACACACAATAATGTCAGCAGAAAGTATAAACCTCAAGGGATACTGGGAGGGGAAGGGATAAATAGGGGAAAGACAATCACCACACCTGCAACAGCTGAGGGGAAGGGGTGTGGTAAACAGCAAACAAACCAAGAGGAAAACATGTCAAATTATTTTACTTTTAAAAGTCTAGCCAATCACCTGCAACCTGATACAGGCACGTTCGTGACAAATAGACGTCAGCAGCCAGACTGAACCAATGAGGAGGCAGGAGCAGGCACTAGGCCTCCAGCCTATCAGAGGCCGGCGCCACCTGAGCCGTACAGCGCGGGACACAGGCCGGAAGAGGCCTGCATCACATCGCTGATAGGCTCATGGAGGTAAGTATAAGTGTTTATTTTTTTCATTTACGCTATGCCAAGGTCCCTGGCACACAGTGGGGGCACTATGGAGCTGGAAGAGCACTATGGGGGGGCACTATTTTATTTATTGGCACCTAGTGGGGGCACTATGGAGGGGGACGAGCACTATGGGGGGCACTATTTTATATATTCCCACCTAGTGCGGGCACTATGGAGAGGAAGGATGGGGGCACTATTTTATGTACTGGCACACATGAGGGGGCACTATGGAGGGGGAGGAGCACTATGGGGGGCCCTTTATATATTGGCACACATAGGGGGCTCTATGGAGGAGGAGGAGCACTATGGGGCCCTATATATATACTGGCACACATGGGGGGCACTATGGAGGTGGAGAAGCAATATGAGGGCTCTTTCATATACTGACACACATGAGGGGCACTATGGAGTTGGAGGAGCACTATGGGGGGCCCTATTCTATATACTGGCACACATGTGGGGCACTATGGAGGGCACTATCCTATATACTGGCACACATGGGGGCACTATCCTATATACTGGCACACATGGGAGGGCACTATGGGGGCCCTATCTTATATACTGGCACACATTAGGGGCACTATGGAGGCCCTATCTTATATACTGGCACACATGGGGGAACTATGGAGAAGGGGGATTCACTATGGGGGGCATCTACTGGGGGCCCTATCTTATACTCTGGCACATATGGGGGCACTGTGGAGGAGGAGAAGCACTATAGGGACCCTATCTTATATACTGGCATACATGGAGGACACTATGTAGAAGGGGAGGAGAGGAGTACTATTGGGATTATTATACAGGGCATTATACTGGCACACATTATGGGGGCATTTTATACTGGCACATTATGTCAGGCACCATGGGGACAAGGGGAGGAGCACTATGGGGGCACTATATAGAGGTATTTTATACTGGCGCAAATTATAGGGCAGTATGTGGACTTTGGCTCAACTGGGGGCACTAAGAGGGTTTTTTGGGCACACAGTAGGGGGCATTGGCACACATTATGAGGGCATTATGGGAAAATTGGCTCTACTGGGAGAACTAATTATTTCTATTGGGACTTTGAGGATCACTATTACTGTGGGGGCACCCTGTCACAGTATCAGCTTAGCACAGTTATTTTTGGGGGACATTATGTTTGCACTATTAGTGTCAGGGAAACTATTTCCTGGGCACAGCTATTTTTTAGAGCACTCTGTGCCAATAATTACTGAAGGCGGCAATATCTGTGTGTAACTAGTATTTGCAGGGGGACTGTTTCTGCAGTACAATATTGGGGAGCACAGCATCTCAGTATTGGGGGTGCCAGGATGGGGTGTTCAAAAAGGTGAGAGAATGATGGAAAAGTAGGAAACTAAGATGTCTGTCTGTCAAACTCTGCAGAGAGAAGAGATGGCTGAAAGAAATTATCATGGCGGTCAGTCTGAAAGGAGAAGATGAGGACAGAGAACGTCTAAATCTAAGGAGACATCACTGGATGTAAGAGGTATGTGGCGCTGTATTAGGCTACTTCCACATCTGAGTTAGTGATTCTGGCAGGCTGTTCCAGCAGAGAACAGCCTGCCGGAATTCACCGGCTCCGGCACTGCTGGATGCAGAATGCCTGCTGGTCCCATTAACTATAATGGGGTCCGGCAGAGATCCGGCCACAATCTGGCAAAAATGCTGAGAATCGGCGGGACACAAACCGCTGCATGCTGAGTTTGTGTCCGGCCAATTCCTTGCATACTCTGCTGGATCAGGTGGACGGAGCTTAGTGCTGCATGTGTGAAAGTAGCCTTACCCTATATGTTTTGTAAGTTTTGTATTGCTGTATGTAATTTTAGGACACCATAGGTTAGGTTGGGAATTGGGCTTGGGGGGGGGGATGCCAGGCACATTCTTTGCACATGGGCCCTCTGCTGTCTGTGTCCACCCCTGCTGCCAATGATACTGCCCAGTGGCCCGCACTAACAGGATGAAGCATGTATGGGGTAACAAAGAAAAGACCTGTGCACTCCATCACCCGGGGTACCCCTGTGCTCCACACTGCCACCAGACTGCTCTTCTCCTGTAGTCTCCAAACAACAGGAAGGTAAGTAATCAATCTGTATTTGTTATGTATGTGTATATATGTGTCTATATATGCCTATGTGTGTGTGTGTGTGTGTATATATATATCTCTTAATATTATAAAAATTTCTGTCTGTTCTCTATGCGCAACCAAACTACTGGACTGATCTTCACCAAATTCGGCACACAGGTACATCAGGTGTCCGGGAAGGTTTTAGACCGGGTCCCAGCTCTCTAGGACATACTGTTCCCGAGATATTGCCAAAATATAACCTGCATTTGCCAATATTAGCCTGGGAGCTTTGCTTTCAAACCTCAACTGCCATTCTCTGCACAGACACACACAGGGAGGACAGGTTTCCATAACAACACAGCCAGGTAATTAGCAGCCAGCTGAGGAGGTCAGGTAACAACACAGCCATTTCTATTCACTGCTTTAAAGGGGCAGAGCGCTGTGGATGACACTGTTAATGGGATATTCCGGTTACCATAAATATAACTTATGTTTTAGACTAATTTTAGACTAAGACCATTCAATAGTAATAAAAGATACTTTCTTCCACTGCTACCCATTGCGTGTCCTCATAAATTACCATGGCATCGACCTGTAATTTATGCCACCCTCAAAAGAAGTACTTAAAACCCCTGCCCCAGGTCTCGCTAAGTCACTCCCCTGACTCAGTCAGGCCACGCCCCCTCCCACTCCACAGCCAACAGGGATTGAAAAAATAAAGGTAAAAATCAACTTCTGTCATCTGCAGGGATGGGTGGGAGGTTGACTTTCTTTCTGCAACGACACACAAACATTAAATGAAATACATTAAATACACCCATGAGAAGCGATGTTTTCTTCCACTGCTACCCATTGCGTGTCCTCATAAATTACCATGGCATCGACCTGTAATTCAGGCCACCCTCAAAAGAAGGACTTAAAACCCCCGCCCCAGGTCTCGCTAAGTCACGCCACTGAGTCGGTCAGACCACGCCCCTGAGTCGGTCAGGCCACGCCCCCTCCCACTCCGCAGCCAACGGGGATTGAAAAATTGAAGGTAAAAATCAATTTAAGGGGTGGGAGGGTGACTTTCTCTCTGCAATGACACACAGAAACATTAAATGAAATAGATTAAATTCACCCGTGCGAATCGATGTTTTCTTTCACTGCTACCCACTGTGTTTCCTCATAAATTACCATGGCATTTACCTGTAATTCAGGCCACTTTCAAAAGAAGGGCTTAAAAGCACCCCCCATGTCCTGCTAAACCACACCACCAACCCGGTCAGGTCACGCCCTCTCCCACTCCGCAGCCAATGGGGATTGAAAAAATGAAGTTAAAAATCAACTTCTGTCAGCTGCATTGACTTTCTCTCTGCAACGACACACAGAAACATTAAATGAAATAGATGAAATATACCCAGGCGAAGCCGGGTCCTTCTGCTAATATATATATATATATATATATATATTTGATTTCAAGGGATCAACTCATCTGGGGGGGTCCAACTGATCCTGAGAACGGTGGTCCCATTTTCCCTTTCTGATATAGCGGCTGACCCTGCTGCTCTATTTTTTCTCCATGAAACCGCCAAAAATAGCTGAGAGTGCTGTGCGTGCCCATTTCCATCAGTCCCATAGAGAATGAATGGAGTGGCAGGATGCTAGACCTGCTACACCATGCATGCTAGACCTCCACCCAGTTCTTAGGATATAGGGAGGTCCCAGCAGTCAAAATAGATTGCCTGTGTGAAGAGACTGCAGCACTCTTACAAACACTGCCTTCTCTTTATTGTTTACCTGCTCACTATCACAACTGTAGCCATGGGCTGTGTAATTACAACTCCCCATTCACTTCAATGGCATGGCTCCTGCCTATTCTTAGTGAATGTATTGTAATTACACCACACAGCTGCTGCAAAAGAAAAGGAGACACAGGTAATTTTGAAGAGGAAGGAGTACTCGCACAGGCGCTGCTGCCCCTTCATACAGCTGATCAGCGGGGATGTAGGAAGTTGGACCCCCACTGATTTGATATTGGTGACCTGAGGATAGGTCATAAATATTAAACCACTGCTCAACCTCTTTTAAAAACAGGGAAAAAAATGTTTTATTTTTTTTAAAAAGTGGCAAAACTCAATATGTTCAAACCACTGGTGTCAATAATAAATAACACCTGTGTTGAGCCACACCCCACAAGCATACCCTCTTTTGGGGAGTGGCTTAATTTGGCCAGTATTTTTTGTTGGGAAAGGTGGTTACCCTAGCCATTGCAGATGGATTTACCCCCTACCAACAATGCCCCACAATGCCTCCAACAGGCTTGTATTTGCAACTGTTGTCAGTGATATACGACCAGTCTAGTGGATGATTTGCTTGTAGTGAACACATGGGCGTACATAGAAATCATTGGGCTCCATAGCAAGAATCTGAATGGGGCCCCTAACCCCGCCCACTACCCCGGCCTATCCCACATGCTGCCCTGGCTCCTCCCCTGCCACACCCCCATTTGCCAATAAAGAAATGTATACATCAGCTACTGTTTTTTTTTTTTTAAATTAAGGAGACGTTATACTGTATGGGGGCCACAAGGAGATGTTATACTGTATGGGGGCCACAAGGAGACATTATACTATATGGAGGCCACAAGAAGACATTATACTGTATGGGGGCCACAAGGAGACAATATGCTGTATGTACTGTATATTATACAGCATGGTTTGTGGACTATACTGTATATTATACAGCATGGTGTATGGACTACACTGTATATTATACAGCATGGTACAGGGATTAGACTGTATATTATACAGCATGGTGTATGGATTATACTGTATACTATACAGCATGGTGTACGGATTATACTGTATACTATATAGCATGGTGTACGGATTATACTGTATACTATACAGCATGGTGTACGGATTATACTGTGTATTATACAGCATGGTGTACGGATTATACTATGTATTATACAGTATGGTGTATGGATTATACTGTATAGTATACAGCATGGTGTATGGATTATACTGTATATTATACAGCATGGTGTACGGATTATCCTGTATATTATACAGCATGGTGTATGGACTACACTGTATATTATACAGCATGGTGCAGGGATTAGACTGTATATTATACAGCATGGTGTACGGATTATACTGTATACTATACAGCATGGTGTACGGATTATACTGTATACTATACAGCATGGTGTACGGATTATACTGTGTATTATACAGCATGGTGTACGGATTATACTGTATATTATACAGCATGGTGTACGGATTATACTATGTATTATACAGTATGGTGTATGGATTATACTGTATAGTATACAGCATGGTGTATGGATTATACTGTATATTATATAGCATGGTGCAGGGATTAGACTGTATATTATTTAGCATGGTGTACGGATTATATTGTATACTATACAGCATGGTGTACGGATTATACTGTATACTATACAGCATGGTGTACGGATTATACTGTATATTATACAGCATGGTGTACAGATTATACTGTGTATTATACAGTATGGGATACGGATTATACTGTATATTATACAGCATGGTGTACGGATTATACTGTATATTATACAGCATGGTGTACGGATTATACTGTATATTATACACCATGGTGTACGGATTATACTGTATATTATACAGCATGGTGTACGGATTATACTGTATACTATACAGCATGGTGTACGGATTATACTGTATATTATACAGCATGGTGTACGGATTATACTGTATATTATACAGCATGGTGTACGGATTATACTGTATATTATACAGCATGGTGTACGGATTATACTGTATATTATACAGCATGATGTATGGATTATACTGTGTATTATACAGTATGGTGTACGGATTATACTGTATATTATACAGCATGGTGTACGGATTATACTGTATAGTATACAGCATGGTGTACTGATTATACTTTATACTATACAGCATGGTGTACGGATTATACTGTATATTATACAGCATGGTGTACGGATTATACTGTATATTGTACAGCATGGTGTACGGATTATACTGTACATTGTATAGCATGGTACAGGGATTATAATGTATATTGTACAACAAATGCATGGCGGTTATACCATGCTGAATAATATAACCCCTGTGCCATGCTGTACAATATACAGTATATACACAGTGTATGCATACACACACACACACAAACACACACACATGACACACATAAAAACTTACAGTTACTTGGCCCTTGTCTCCACTTCAGCATTTTGGAGGGGGCTGGCCGGCCTTGGTCTTCTCCCTTCTTCTTTCCCCTCTTTTCCCAGGCTGCACAGGTCCTCTCGTCCAGTAGCAGCAGCGCGGCATGAGGGAGGAGGCGGGGCCAACTGGGAGCACACAGGAACGTCCTAAATGCGCCCGGACGTTAGGGGAAACTAAGGATAGTGTATGCCTGTTCCGAGCCCACCGCAACAGGGCTTCCCCAACGAAACAGGCATACACAGTAAGTCATGGTTGCAGCGGTGAGCGGAGGTGAGCGGGCCAGGACAGGCCCTGAGCGAAGGCAGGGAACACTGTCGGGATGCATCTTAATGATGCAGAGTAGGGGGCGGGTCCTTCCGTGCGCTCCGGGCCCCCTTGTGCCGCGGGCCCCATAGCAGTAGCGTGGTCTGCCTATATGGGCATGTCATTGTACCCTGTGACTCGAGGCCATGGCCTTTACTCCAGTGTCACAGGTATGGTGTTACACACAGATTGCATCCGAGAATTATTTTCAGGCCACACTTCTTTAGACACCATATATGAACAAGCTCTAAGCACACTGACTGCCCATTTGTAGTCCGGGTGTATTTTTTTCTTTATGGGAAGGTAGTGGTGGATATAACGGGAATCTATCACCAAACATTTCCATTTAATAAATAATATTTACAGTATAGGATGCTCAAGGTATTTGTGTAGATAACACAGGATCCACCATTCATAGTAGGTGATATCACAACTTATGTACTCCGTCCCGACAATATGCACAGGTCACAGAGCATGCCTAGAAAACTCTCCCATAGAAGTAAATGAGTCCCTTCCGGATTGTGTCTACGGTCCATGGTGGCTGCTGTAAAGTATATCTCTAAATGCTATTAATAACAGATGCCCCCCCCCCCCATAATCATGCTCAAGGAACAGAATTATATTAAACCAGACATATTGTCTGGTACGATTGATCATGCTGATTAAAACAAAACCCTTTTTATCCTTATGCAAATCAGGTCGTTGGAGCACCAAGGCGCAGGCTGTAGCTATAGGAGCACCACTACAATGCAGCGCCAGGATGATGCAAATCAGCAAATGGAGACATACCACCTGAACACCCAGGTTCAGTCCTACCTGGCCTCTAGTCTTTTCTCAGACCATATCATGTTCCATGTACCCATGGACTTCTAGGCAGCCAGAATGGAACAATGGGCAGAACAGGCCCAGTATGCCCTTTCTGTATTGTCTTGACCAGCCTCCAGTGTCATGTCAGAAAGGGTTTTCAGCACAGCAAGTGGCATCATCACGCTTAAATGGACAAACTTGTCCTTGGCCAGTGTACAAAACATCATTTTTGTTAAAGTGAACGAGGTATGGATCCATGAGGATTTATACACATGTCCGGCAGAGGCCAATAGATAGATCTGGCTTTGCTGAGGATGCCCTATCACGCTACTGCTGCTGTCTGCCTACCTACCATAATGTTCTGTACCATATGGCTGCTGTTGCCACATCCTCTTCAGCTGCTGCTCCCTGCTGCTAATCCCCCTACTGCCACTTCTATTACCCCTACTGCCACTACCTTTACTGCTACACAGCCACCACTACTACGACTACTATCCCAACATAGCCTCATATACAACTAATACCTTGACTATTCCATGCTATGCTGCTACTGCTGGTGCTACTTTGCTGCCCGTTATTACCCCTACACAACTTACCCTTTCCATAACCACACTGTACTACTTCTCCCAAATAGAATGGAGGATTTTTTTCAGGCTTTTTCAACTTCAGAACAAGCCACTGTTTCATCTGACAATTAATACTTGTGCATGTATAAATACAGGCAGGTATTTTGCCCCCATTAAGGCATACATTTTGGATGCTTGTGCAGGACAAGCCACTGTTTCTTCTGACATTAACTTGTGTGTGTATATGTGTGTTTGTGTGTATGAATTGGGGCACTGATCTTTTAGGGCATAATTTCTGGATGCTTGGTTCCAACAAGTCACTGTTTTTTCTCCACTAACTCTGCGTGGTTAAATCTACCCGCAAAAAGGGACAATTTTGTGAAAAAGCATAACACATTCGTCTACGCAATGTGTTTTTAAACTCGTTGTTTGTTAACATTGTCAATCACATGTTTACTCATAGCTATATATGTCAGTGTCACTCTGACACTATTTGCTATTGCTCGCATTGTGTTAAAGAACTTAAAGGAGAAGGGGGAAGGGGAGAAAGAGAACTCATTCATTAAAAAAGTCTTTAGGAGACCTCAATGCTAGAAGTCCCATTTAAGTCCCAGGAGACCTCAGAGTATCATATACCAATTTTTTAAGGCCAATTAGAGAATATTTGATTCCTGTAGAATCAAACCCGAAACCCAAAAATAATTTTTTTAAATTGACAAATCAGAGTCAAAGTCAATTTCAAGAAGTTTGCTCATCTCCATATTATAAACATGAAGGAGTAGATATAGTTAGCTTATCCTCACAAATGGCCATTTTTCTGTATGTTACTACATGCTTCAATATGAGTTTATATATGCGGTAATATATTCATTACCAATATTTTCATCATATCCTAGGAGAAACAACCTCTGCTCTCTAATAAAGGAATGTAGTCAACCTTGCTTTCTGTATGAGCTGTCAGCCCTGCAAGCTAAGCTGAAAGTTACAGTTCACAGAATGTCATCCAAGTCATAGAGATGCTATGCTGGTCAGGTCCCGAGGGACTCTTAAGAGTATAATTCACTATATTTTGTAGCCTTTGGCATTTCCCAGGTTATTCTGCTGTTGTTGCTTTACATACTTCAGCTCCTGGTAATCTCTTCTAATTTGTTTATTTTTCTTTCTTCACATGAAATGAGATCCACTTTATAAACCAATCTCCCTGGAACACTGCTCATAACTACCAATGTTCTATGATAATATTAAGTAAGGCCACTGCAAGGTTTAGTAATACTATAAAGCCAATATTGGCTGAAAACACTCCTTCTAATCTCTTTTTAATATTTAAACAAAACTAGCCAAAGGATTGTCTTTTTTTCAGATTGAACGGCAAAGTCATTTAAAAGAGTTTAAAATAATCACAGACAACCCCTTTTAGGATATGGCTGCCATGATGACCACCTGATTTTCATGGATCCAGCACCCCAGGAAATAGCAGATTTTACCAATTTTACCAGGTGAAGCTATGGTTGTTACAGTGAAAATCACAATGACATCTTGAGCCCGTCAAAATAAGAGGCACTTACATAAGTGGTTCCCCATTCTGGTTCATATGTAGAAGGTGGGTTCCAAATGTCATTTGGACATGGTTTGCCTTCATAGGAAAACCCTTTAAGTTAAACTGGTATTTTCTTCTCAGTTGGTTTAACCATTGATGCAATAATGTCCATGGAGAGGCCATGTCCACTAAAGTGGAGAAACATGCATTGCCGTACTGTAACTGTGGACTTTGGCTATTAGAGGGGCGTCCCAAAGTCCATACGCCCTACTAGGTCTTATGGAACAGGATGTCTTAGTGAGAAAACCGGTTTAGCAAGAACACAGTGTAATTCAGTAATACAATCCAAAATAATAAATATATGAAGAAGAGGAATGCAAATGGGTTGAGAAATAAGGAAATGTTTCTAACATCAATCAGCAGATTAGCAAAAAGGGTTTCTGGGCTTCCAGTTACTTTTTGGATTGTACATCTGGATAAATAAATGACTCTCTGAAGTGAGTCCCCTGATTGGTTGTGATGGAGGAAATCTAGCTCCTTTTTATTTTTATTAGAGGGGCTGTCTGAGTTTAGTAAAAACTGAGTTTAGTAAAGCCCCTGTATATGCGCTTCCGGTCTTCCCTGATGCTGTTTGTATTCATGTCACAGTGATGATGTTCCATGTACAAAGGTTACCGCTGCAGCCAATCACTGGTCTCGGCAGTATTAGACTATCATCTATCTAATCTATTATCTATCTATCTATCTATCTATCTATCTATCTATCTACATATCTATCGATCATCAATAATAAATCCCACCAGTGTGTCCTATGACCATAGAGAAAGCTGGAGAACCTCTGTAAATACCAGCTGTAAAGTCTCTGACCACGCAGGTCGGCCTTCTGAAAAGCAATGAGCATACCAACTGTGTCTAGTGTTCTTATACAAGGGCCATCATTTTGGTGTAATGGAATGCTGAGATGGCAGGGAATTATGTGATCTCATAGCATGAGATGACATGTGCTTATAGGCATACGCGGCTGCCAATCTGCTGTGTTTTAAACTATGGAAAATCTCTTTAATTGCCTTCCAGGCTAAATAAAAATCCCACCCCATTGGATCCTATGGACAAAGGCCATCATTGTGATGTCATGGAAAGCTGTGATGTCGTGGAATGCTGTGATAACATGTGCTTATTTCCATATGCAGCTACCAGTTATGTACAGTATGTAAACTGTGGAAACTCTTTTAATTCCCTCCCAGACCTATAAATTCCCACTCTTTGGATCCTGTAGTTGCAATGTGAAAAGTGCCCAAGATCAGCTATTAACCACTAGATAGGCTTCTGTAATTAAGTGGCTGTACAGTGTACCTTCTTTCTGTCTGTATATCTATCTATCTATCTATCTATCTATCTATCTATCTATCTATCTATCTATCTAATACTGAATCCCCCAGTATATCCTGTAAGTATAGAGGAAGCTGGAGGACCTCCGTACACACCTGCTGTAGCTTCTGATCACACAGGTCTCCCCAATAGTGTCTGGTGTTCTTATGCTGTCAAGGAATGTTGTGATGTCTCAGTATACTGTGATATTATGGGAATGATGTGATATTATGTGCTCATACGCATATGCGGCTGCCAATTTGCTGTACAGAGCCCTTTAGTTGCTTTCAAGACTGAAAACGTTCCACACATGGAAGAAGATGGAGGATCGTATGACATTAGGAGGAAGTGCCCTGATTTCCTTTTTCCCTGCAAAAGGAAACTATTTTTTTTCTGTATATGGTCAGCCAGCTTTTTTAATTTAAACTAATTTCATAAGCCAATTGCCAGCATCCCAATAACATTCTGCTACAAACCCTGAGCAATTGCACAATTTCTTTCTTCTAAAAAACAGTTTAAATTTATATTTAAACTGAATATATAAGTGATGACATATCACAGTCTGATAAAAGTGATAGGGAGGGTGAAGACTCTGATGCTGATTGTGTGTTGGACAGCACCTGGGAGCCTGAGCTTGGGGTGCTGAGCAGGAGGTGACATCAGAGGAGGAGGATGGTGGTGCAACATTGACAATAAAAAGCAGAAGATCTGTACAGTCCGAACTTTGCAAAACACTGACAGGGTCAGCTCAGGAACTGGTGATGCCTCTGAAACTGTGGGTGCAGGCTCAAAATATGCCAGACCTTAGCCAAGCTAGGCTGCTGCTAGCTCTGTGCGGAGTGTGCGAGTAGCTACTGCCTGACAATTTTTCTCCACAGTGCTGGAAGATGAAAGCATTGCCGTGTGCAAGATCTGCAGGATTAAAATAAGTTGTGGGTGTTCAAATACAAACATAGGCACCACAGCTCTGTTGAAGCATATGATGTGGCATCACCACTAACTGTGGGAAAATAGAAGTGTCTGCCAGCTAGCTCAACGAGAACTAGCACCTGGTCAAGTTGTTGGCGGTGCAGTTGCTGCCATTCCACTTTGTTGATTTTGCTGGCTTTACTGGGCTGATGGTGCACTGATCCTTGCTGGAAAAAAACTAGCTGCCATTGTTTCTCCAAAAATATCATCCCTGCCTTGTACTGTCAAGTGGTGGAGTATGTGGGTGCAAGGTGCATGCCATGGTGGACACTGGAAGCAGCTGTTATGGCCAGGGACAGTACATGTCTTTCGCAGCCCACAGGGTCAATGTTTTGCACAGTGAGGTGCTGCAGTGTCATCTCAGAGAGGTTTTTCAGAACGGCAGGTAACATTGTGATCAGGGGCGTACATTGAGCCCCGTAGCAAGAATCTGAATTGGGCCCCCTAACTCTACCAGAACCCACCCCGGCTCATCTCAACTACCGCGCTGGCTCCTCCCATGCCACATTTGCGGCAAAGGGAACGCCATAGGAACAAAACCCGTAATACGGTGGAGGAATTGCATTTTTTTTTCTAATTCCTCCCCATTTGGAATTTTTTTTCCGCTTCCCACTACATTGTATGCCACATTAAATGGTGGCATTAGAAAGTACAACCGGTCCCGCAAAAAATAAGCCCTCATATGGATAGATGAACGGAAATATAAAAAAAGTTATGACTTAAGGAAGAAAAATGAAAATGCAAAAACAAAAAAACCTCTGGTATAATAAGGGTTAAAGGGTTATCTAACCCCTATTATGCCCCCCAAAATGCCCAGGGACCGCATGCAGATAATACTTATGCCCGGTGGGGGGGTGCAGCCAATAGCAGTCTGTGTCGGAAATTAGCCTACCTAGCTTCACCGACGATGCTAGTGAGGCTTGTTCCCATTGTGGCCTGCTATTGACTGTGCCCCACGTCACTGGATGTTTTCATCCACATGATGGGGGATGCAGTGGCGGCTGTGTGGGTATTAGGAGCCACTTGAGGCATGTGGTAGGCAGCACGTGAGCGCAGAGGACAACTGCTGGGTGCTCGCTCTGTGTGTGCTTGAGCTGCTGCACTGCTCCTGCTGCCTGCCAGCGGATACACTGGCCAATCAGCAGCAGGATCTTTGCACTGCTAAATGCTGATTGGCCGTGTGCAGTGCAACAGATGCAGTGCCTGGGAGGGAGCCAGCCTGGATCATAGACAGGTCAGCTCAGTGAATGTGCTACCTGTTTACCCAAGGGGGGGAATGGGGAAACTGAGCATAGGAATGGACAGGGCCGATTCCAGCTCTTCTGCTGCATGAGGCCAAAATTTAAATGGTGCCCCCCCCCCCAAATTAAAAATTATTAAATTATTAGTATTAGTATGAAAGCCAAGTAGCCACCAAATTCTGAGACTGTCCTACCAAATCTGGGGGGGTACAAGTACAGATATTGTTGTTGATATCACCTGCAGTCCTATGCAACACCACAGGTAACACAGTGATAAAACTCAGAGTACAGATAATGTAGTAGATGTCTTCTGCAGTTCTATGTAACACCACAGATAACACAGTGGTAACTCTGAGTACAGATAATATAGTAGATGTCCCCTGCAGTCCTATGTAACACCACAGTGATGGCTATCTGAGTACAAAAAATGTAGTAGTGTTAACTGCAGTCCTATGTAAAACCACAGATAACACTAGTGCTGATAATGTGGTAGAGTTACCTGCAGTCCTATGTAAACCCACAGATAACACTAGTGCTGATAATGTGGTAGTGTTAACTGCAGTCCTATGTAAAACCACAGATAACACTAGCGCTGATAATGTGGTAGAGTTACCCATAGTCCTATCTAAAACCACAGAGAACACAAGTGCTGATAATTATTTGGTAGTGTTACCTGCAGTCCTATGTAAAACCACAGATAACACTAGTGATGATAATGTGGTAGTGTTACCTGCAGTCCTATGTACAACCACAGATAACACTAGTGTAGATCATGTGGTAGTGTTACCTGCAGTCCTATGTAAAACCACAGATAACACTAGTGCTGATAATGTGGTAGTGTTACTTGCAGTCCTATGTAAAACCACAGATAACACTAGCGCTGATAATGTGGTAGAGTTACCTGTAGTCCTATCTAAAACCACAGAGAACACAAGTGCTGATAATTATTTGGTAGTGTTACCTGCAGTCCTATTTAAAACCACAGATAACACTAGTTCTGAAAATGTGGTAGTGTTACCTGCAGTCCTATGTACAACCACAGATAACACTAGTGCTTATAATGAATGTGGTAGTGTTACCTGCAGTCCTATGTAAAACTACAGATAACACTGGTGTAGATCATGTGGTAGTGTTACCTACGTCCTTAGTGTGCCTCCCTGTGCCTCTCCAATGGGACTCCATGCTGGCGGACAGACACAAACACAGGGACAGACACATACAGGGACACACAGTGACAGACACACACACACAGGGGCATACACACACAGGGATGCACAGCGACAGACACTAGGAACACAGGAACAGGGACACACAGGGACAGGGACACACAGAGACAGCGACACACAGGGACACACAGGCACAGCGACACATAGGACAGCGACACACAAGGACAGCAACACAAAGGGACAGCGACACACAGGGACACACAGGGACAGCGACATACAGGGGCAGGGAGACACAGGGGCAGGGAAACACAGGGACAGCGACACACAGGGACTTGCGACACACAGGGACAGCGACATACTGGGACAGCAACACAAAGGGATATCGACACACAGGGACAGCGACACACGGGGCAGGGACACACAGGGACATACAGGGACAGCTACACACAGGGACAGGGACACACAGAGACAGGAACACACAGGGTCAGGGACACAGAGGGGCAGGGACATACACACAGGGACACATAGAGACAGCGACACACAGGGGAAGGGACACACAGGGGCAGGGACACACAGGGACAGGGACACACAGAGGCAGTGACACACCGGGGCAGAGCGACACACATGGGCAGCGACACACAGGGGCAACAACACACAGGGACAGCGACACACAGGGACAGAGACACACAGGGACACACAGGGACAGCAATACACAGGGACAGGGACACATAGAGAGAGCAATACATGGGGGCAGGGACACAAAAGGGGCAGGGACACAAAGGGGCAGGGACACACAGGGACAGGGACACACAGGGACAGCGACACACAGAGACAGCGACACACAGGGACAGCGACACACAGGGGCAGGGACACACAGGGACAGAGACACACACAAGGAAAGACACACACAGCTAGGCCTCACCAAACTCCAGCAGGGCTCCTCTCTGTACAGCAACACAGCTCTCTGCTCCTCCGGCTCCTCCCCAGCTGGGCGGATGACATCAGGAAAGTCCTTTAGCCCACTAAGAATCACTATCAATCCCTGAACTGCAGGGGTGAGTGGACCTACAGAGGGGGTTTCTGAGCATAATGTAACACAAGTGGGCGGGCCGCAGGCCACCTCAATGCCCCATATTAATTAATTAATTATTAATAAACTGGATAAGTGTTATGCAGAGTATATGTAGGGGGCAGGGCCTTCTATGCCCTCTGGGCCCCCCTGTGCCACGGGCCCCATAGCAGCTGCATGGTCTGCCTATATTGGCAGTACGCCACTGATTGTGATGCTCAAATGGACAAAGTTGTCTTCCACCATTGTATAAAACACCACTTTAGTCAAAATGAATGAGGCATGGATCAATGAAGATTTTCACACACTTCTAGCTGAGGATGATGAATAGATCTGGGCTTGCTGACAGTGCCCCATCATGCTACTGCTGCTATCTGCCTGCCTATCATTATATTTCATACTGTATGCGTGCTGCTGCTGTTGTCATCATGCCAATGCTGCTATATGCCTGCCTATCACCATATTCTGTACCATATAATCTCTGCCTCCATCATGCCACTACTGCTGTCTGCCTGCCTACCATCATGTTCTGTACAGTATGGCTTCTGCTGCTGCCACCACCGCAACTGCTTATCCCTGCTTATCCCTGCTACTAATCCATCTACTGAGACTTCCATTACCTTTACTGCCACTAACATTACCACTACACAGCGAGCACTACTACTATTACTTCTCCTAAGCAGTCACACATACATCTATTGCATTGTTTGTTTCATACTGCTGCGTTACTATTGTAGCCATATGCCACTATTACCCTACCCTTTCAACATCCACACGTACTCCAGCTGCTCCCAATTAAAAGGGAGAATTTTTCCAAGCTTGTTCAGAACATGCCACTACTTCTTCTGGCATTTAAAATGTGTATAAATACAGACAGGCATTCTGTCCCTATTAGCACATCATTTTTGGATGCTTAGGCATAACAAGCCACTATTACATATTACATACATTAACATCTGTGTGTGTGTATGTACAAACAGGGGCAAAGCATAATTTTTTGATGCTTGGTCTCAACAAGCCACTGTTTTTTTCTGCTAATATCGTGTGTTTATGTCAGCACAGCAGGCAGGAACACACAGACAGTGAGCCCTAACTGGAACCTAGCCCTCTTTCCTTGCCTATTTGCAGTGCAAGACCTGGGTAGCAAGTCTACAACTGGTCGACATTCCCTACTCTGCTAGGTGCAGGTTTCACTCACACATACACACACAGAAGACAAAGTCGTACAGGAATGGGTCGGAACCAAACGGACAATGCAGTACCAAATCAGATGACAGAGGGAAGTCAGAATAACCAAGCCGAAGTCAGAACCAAACGGGAAACACAATATCAAATCACAGGACAGAGAGTGGTCAAAGGCAAAGCCAAATAAGCAACGCACAGAGAAAAGAACTAGGAGCATAGTTAGGGAGTGAAAACCTATCATTGGCAATGGTATCTGGCCAGGAAGGGGTTTAAATAGAGCACCAAGTCCCAGGATCAGTACCTGATTGGTCATGACTCGGCGCTCCATTAGTCAGAACACAGCACATTGGAATAAAACAGCTGAGCTAATCAGCCCACTGCTAGTTTCCTTCAGCACACAACCAGTGTGGGGGAAGCATAGCATTGCATCCTGTTGCTAAGGATGCTGTCGCATCACAAGGGGCGTGGCTTCACAGCATGTCTTTCCCAAAGCTGATTTCGCAGGCCAATGTCTGGACCAGTATGTTTGTGACATTTTAAACACCTGCCACCAATAAGGGACATTTTTGAAAGTTTTTTAATATAAAAATGCATAAAACATGCAATGGTGCAATGTGTCTTTAAACACGCTGTTTGTTAACACGGTCAACCATATGATTACATATAGCCATATATGTCAGTGTCACTCTGACATAATTTGCTAGTGCTGTTATTGCATTAAAGAGCCAAAAGGGGGAGAAGAGAAAGACAAAGAATTAATTAAAAAAAGAGATAAAAAATATATATTAAAATACTCTGAGTCCTTCATAGGAGATTTTAGAGTGTCATATACCAATTTTCAGTCCAACTGGAGCATATTTGATTCATGTAGAACACAAGGAAATTGAATTTTTTTAAAAATTTAACGAATTGAACAGGAAACAATTTGGCAAGAAATTGACTAATCTGTAATATCTTTTTATCTCAGTCTTATACGTATCTATTGTATATCTATCTATTTATCTATCTATCTAGCTTCCCATTTTTATGCAATATAAAATGGTAGCTCTAGAAAGTACAACTTGTCTAGCAAAAAAAACAAGCCCTCATATGGCTATGTGAATGCAAAAATTAAAAAAAAAAATTTGGGAAGGCAGGGAGTGAAAAACTAAAATGCAAAAATGGAAAATCCCTGTGTCAGGAAAGGGTTAAGGACCATAATTTCTGAACTGTGCCACACAATTCTGTTATATCTGGACCATGTATAGAGATGAAGACCAAGTCTACATCTGAATGAAGGCTTTGGCCTCACATAGTCAAAGGTAGGCAGGACTTTATTGGGTGATTTAAAAAAACACAATGTGAGGCAGAGGTTTGGAATGCCAAACCTTCACAGAAATGCAATACCCTACAATGTGGCCTGAATAACGAAGAGTTTTACCTGTAAGATAATTAGGACTGACATTCTAATAAATTGTAGGGAGGAAAGCAGTACACCAACAAACTAATAAGACAGGTAAATCTACATTTCAAAAGTAACCTGGCCTCAGACCGCCATCATCTAATGACAAGTTGTCAACGGCATTAGACATGCAGCCTGACAAGTGAATTCTAGAGGTCTAACCTGCAGAAAATATGCTTTATGGGCCTTATGTCAGATATTAAATCAAATTCCAGCATAGAAATTGTAAGGGCTCATACACACAGTCAAATTATGAATCCATTTTGTACTACTGCTATACTGTACTTTCACACAGTGGCAAATTAAAGGGGTATTCTCATCTTAGACAATGGGGGCATATCGCTAGGATATGCCCCCATTGTCTTATAGGTGCGGGTCCCCACCGCTGGGACCCGCACCTATAGCCAGAACGGAGCGGGGAGCGCTGCGCCTGGAGGACCCCAGGTTTCCGGGGGTCCGGCCACCACCAGGCGCAGCTCCCCGCGCCGCTCATAGGAATGAATGGGAGCCGGGCCGTGCATGCGCGGTCGGCTCCCATTCATTTCTATGGAGCCGACGGAAGTAGCCGAGCCAGCGCTCGGCTATTTTCGGTGGCCCCATAGAAATGAATGGAGGGCGGCTGCGCATGCGCAGTGCGCCCTCATTCACTTCGGGGGCTCCGTTCTCGATATAGGTGCGGGTCCCACCGAGCGGGTCCCACCTCGGCTATTTTCGGCGGCCCCATAGAAATGAATGGAGGGCGGCTGCGCATGCGCAGTGCGCCCTCATTCACTTCGGGGGCTCCGTTCTCGATATAGGTGCGGGTCCCACCTAGCAATATGCCCCCATTGTCTAAAATGAGAATAACCCTTTAAGGCTTTAACCCTTCGGTGACATTCATCATACATGTACAGCAGATGTGTATAGGGGAAGCTGACACCCACCTGCAGTGACCAGAATCAGAAATAACTCTGATTCCAGTTAAACAAAAATTAAATTTATATATTTTTTAAAATAAAAAATGATCAAAAAGTTGTATGCATCTCAAAATGGTACTGATAAAAACTTCAGCTTACCTTGAAAAAAACCTATAGGAAAAATCTATCGGTGTCAGGTGAAATGTAGCTATTTGGATCACGACTGTGCTGTGTGGTCATACCCTTACAGAAATGCAGGCATGCTTCTGCACACACATATAGGACATGAATTTACACATTCTCATGCACAGACAGGCATGCTTGTGCACATACAAATACACACATACACACTTTTACACATACATATTTACACAGACATGCTTTTATACATATACACAATATCAGTAACACTTAAATTCAAAGAGGCACATGTTAAATACATAGTTACACTTTTACAAATACATATTCACACACAGGCTCCAGTCACATACAAATGTGTGTGCATATGCAGGGCCCGCTGTCAGCTCTATAAGCAATTAGGTGACTGCTCCCCGATTCCTGCCTTCTATTTGCAAACTTTTAGTGCAAAACAGTAGTCTGCTGAAGCACAGACATGGAGTTCAGGTTTATTAAGATAGTGAACAGTTTGGGCAGCCATGGGCCCCTGGGAACCTTGGGCCCCAAGTGGCTGCTGATATTATGATCTGCCATCGACAGTGACCATACAGTGGTAGCTAGATTTACAGAGTCGCTCTGCAGACTGTATAAATGATAACTGCAGTAATATCTGTAGATTTAGATTTGCTACACGTGTTCACTAGTTGAAGTCATTCAGTTTTCTCATCTTTTCCATCTGGCTCAGACCACCATGACCACCACTTCTTCTATCCACAACTTGTAACACAGACATTTTTTCACTCATCATTTTTCCATCATCTACCCTAACGTTCTCCAACCTACACAAACACCCCATCCTTTTCATAGCCCCAATTCTGTGCCTGTTTGTGCCCACCCATATCTAATACAGTTCCTTCTGTGTGGCACAGTGCCTGAAATACTCTATTTCACAAACATTTTATCATACCTACAATTACAACCTCCAAAAAAAGTGACACAAAAACAGCAAAACAATAGTAGCTCCTGGCACCTCAGAAATACAAAAGAATGAGCCATACTGTTCCAGTAGTAAATAATAATGCCCCTTGTGCCTTCTTAATTTATAATAATGTACCACTGTATCCCCATATTATATATAGTAATGGCTAATGTGCCCACTTAATATATGGCAATGTCCCACAGTGTCCCCTTAATATATGCCAATGCCCCATTGTGCCCCCTTAATATATAGTAAAGTCCCTTGTGCCCGCTTAATATATAGCAGTACTTCTTGTGCACTTATACAATTATAAAACTTGCACTCACCTTACCCTGATCTACTGGCATGCACAGCAAGTGATGTTCCTCCCAGCATCGGGACATTTACATCTAGTGCATAGCCCACAGTCTTGCAGAACCACACACCTAAAGTAGGCTGCAACCTACAAGATGAGAAAGGGCAAGGCAAGGATCCTACTCCCTAATTTACCCTGGTCATCAACTGTATCAGTGTCCCACAGATAACCATACAGTTGAAAGTGGTGCTCATCTGAACTGGTCTGACCACATAATTGTGCCTTGAGGGTTGGCTTCCTCCATGGACTTCCACTAGCTATGTCTATGCCTGTATTGGTGTGTTTTATAGGAAGATTTTTAGGAAGTTGTTAAATAAAAAGAAGGGAAAGAAGTACTACTTACTTTGTCTGAAAAATGCCATAAATTATCGGTAAATTATTGGTAAACATGGCTCTCATACCTGCTACCTGACTTAATGGATGTACACATGGTATCCTTTACCTTTCTTACTGTCAGCTTCATATGGAGACAAGTAATGAGACTGTGGGCTTTATCGCTTTTTTCTTACAAGGCTGACGCTACCAAAAATGTAATGTCCCTGCTTTTAGCTGCATGAGGAAAGAAGACTTCTATTATGAATTACCAGGAACTATTTGCTGCTCGTTTTCCAGCTGTGTTATTATGATTTATAATCTGTCCAACAGAAATCCTGATGAGGGCAAATAGAAGGTGAAAAGTGTGCATTGAAACAGACTTTTTGAAAGATACGCTTTAACCTGCAAGATAGTAAAAGAGCAACGCCATCAGAAAAACAAATCACCCATTTATATCCTGTTTATCTGTTGCTATTTTATTAAGTACATTTATCACAGGTGCCGTGTGTCCATTGACTACAGAAAAAGAACTGTAGGTAGAGATGAGCGAGCATACTCGTCCGAGCTTGGTGCTCGTTCAAGTATTAGGGTACTCGTAAGTGCTCGCTGCTCGGACGAGTATCTCGCCATGCTCGAGGAAATGGCAACTTCCGCATCGTGCTTTTTTGGCGCCTATAAACTCAGCCAATCACAAGCCAGGAGACTCTGCGGTACACCCAGCATCACGTGGGGCCCTTACATGTCGATAGCAGGGGTTGGCTGGCCTGATCAGGTGACCCTGGAATATACTAGTGACTGGCCGCGGTGCTCGGCTCAGATGCTGTCTGGATGTCGTTAGGGATAGAGCTGCTGCGTTTCAGGGAGAGTGTTAGGGCCTGCATTTAGTTCTCTGTTAGGCAGGAATCACCCACAAAGAACCAACAGCCCTTCTAAGGGCTACAAGACATTTTTTTTTGTCTCCTGGCTTGGCTGGCTGGCTGGCACTAGTAGTGCAGCTATCGCCATATATAACCCTCTTTTTTTTAAATGTTATATCTCAGTGATACAAATACATTTCACACAGCAGTGTGGAACCATTCTGTGTGTCACAGTTCAGCTGTCCACTCACTCCAATCCGTATTTTCTGTCCAGGTGACACTTTCTGTACGTCACTTAATACAACCAAGTCTTTTGCTGCCTGTCACGTATATAGCTTGATCCCAAAAATCTCTGTGCCACATTTGTCTGTGTCGCAGTCTAAATAGCCACCGTCAGTAGGGTGTCAGTTAGCTCTACGATAGTTTCTGCACGTCACGTTCCAAAAAAAACAAAACTCAAAGAAAAAAAAAAAAAAAAAGTTTTTTAGTTGTTTTAGCTCAGTGATACTAATCCATTTCACACAGCTGCGTGGAACCATTCTGTGTGTCACACTTCAGCTGTCTACTCACACCAATCCGTATTTTCTGTCCACGTGACACTTTCTGTACGTCACTTAATACAACCAGGTCTTTTGCTCTCACGTATATAGCTTGATCTCAAAAATCTCTGTGCGACATTTGTCTGGGTCGCAGTCAAAATAGCCACCATTAACAGGGTGTGAGTTAGGTCTACGATAATTTCTGCACGTCACGTTCCAAAAAAAACAAAACTACAAAAAATATATATTAAAAAAAATATATAAAAAAAGTTTTTTTTGTTGTTTTAGCTCAGTGATACAAATCCATTTCAAACAGCAGTGTGGAACCATTCTGTGTTTCACAGCTCAGCTGTCCACTCACTCCAATCCGTATTTTCTGTCCAGGTGACACTTTCTGTACGTCACGTAATCCAACCAGGTCTTTTGCTCTAACGTATATAGCTTGATCACAAAAATGTCTGTGCGACATTTGTCTGGGTCGCAGTCAAAAGAGCCACCATTAACAGGGTGTGAGTTAGGTCTACTATAGTTTCTGCACGTCACGTTCCAAAAAAAACAAAACTACAAAAAAATATATTAAAAAAATATGTAAAAAAAAAATTTTTTGTTGTTTTAGCTCAGTAATACAAATCCATTTCACACATCAGTGTGGAACCATTCTGTGTGTCACAGTTCAGTACACTCACTCCAATCCGTATTTTCTGTCCAGGTGACACTTACTGTACGTCACGTAATCCAACCAGGTCTTTTGCTCTCACGTATATAGCTTGATCACAAAAATCTCTGTGCGACATTTATCTGAGTCGCAGTCAAAATAGCCACCATTAAAAGGGTGTGAGTTAGGTCTACGATAGTTTCTGCACGTCACGTTCCAAAAAAAACAAAACTACAAAAAAATTATATAAAAAAAATATATAAAAAAATAGTTTTTTTGTTGTTTTAGCTCAGTGATACAAATCCATTTCACACAGCAGTGTGGAACCATTCTGTGTGTCACAGTTCAGTACACTCACTCCAATCCGTATTTTCTGTCCAGGTGACATTTTCTGTACGTCACGTAATCCAACCAGGTCTTTTGCTCTCACGTATATAGCTTGATCACAAAAATCTCTGTGCGACATTTGTCTGGGTCGCAGTCAAAATAGCCACCATTAACAGGGTGTGAGTTAGGTCTACGATAGTTGCTGCTCGTCACGTTCCAAAAAAAACAAAACTACAAAAATAATATATAAAAAAAAAATATAAAAAAAAATAGTTTTTTTGTTGTTTTAGCATAGTGATACAAATCCATTTCACACAGCAGTGTGGAACCATTCTGTGTGTCACAGTTCAGCTGTCCACTCACTCCAATCCGTATTTTCTGTCCAGGTGACACTTTCTGTACGTCACGTAATCCAACCAGGTCTTTTGCTCTCACGTATATAGCTTGATCACAAAAATCTCTGTGCGACATTTGTCTGGGATCGCAGTCAAAATAGCCACCATTAACAGGGTGTGAGTTAGGTCTAAGCGATAGTTCTGCACGTCACGTTCCAAAAAAAACAAAACTACAAAAAAATTATATAAAAAAAATATATATAAAAAAATAGTTTTTTTTGTTGTTTTAGCTCAGTGATACAAATCCATTTCACACAGCAGTGTGGAACCATTCTGTGTGTCACAGTTCAGTACACTCACTCCAATCCGTATTTTTCCTGTCCAGGTGGAACATTTTCCTGTACGTCAACGGTAATCCAACCAGGTTTTTTGCTCTCACGTATATAGCTTGATGCACAAAATCTCTGTGCGACATTTGTCTGGGTCGCAGTCTAAATAGCCACCGTTAACAGGGTGTCAGTCAGTCTACCATAGTTTCCTGCACGTCACGTTCCCAAAAAAAACAAAACTAAAAAAAATATATAAAAAAATATAAAAAAAAAATAGTTTTTTTGTTGTTTTAGCTCAGTGATACAAATCCATTTTACTCAGCTGCGTGTAACCTTTCTGTGTGTCACAGTTCAGCACACTCACTCCCAATCCGTATATACTGTCCAGGTGACACTTTCTGTACGTCACAGAATACAACCAAGTCATTTGCTTTGCTACTCACGTATATAGCTTGATCCAGAAAATCTCTGTGCGACATTTGTCTGGGTCGCAGTCTAAATAGCCACCGTTAACAGGGGTGTCAGTCAGTTCTACCATAGTTTCCTGCACGTCACGTTCCCAAAAAAAAACAAAACTAAAAAAAATATATAAAAAAAATATAAAAAAAATAGTTTTTTTGTTGTTTTAGCTCAGTGATACAAATCCATTTTACTCAGCTGCGTGTAACCTTTCTGTGTGTCACAGTTCAGCACACTCGCTCCAATCCGTATATTCTGTCCAGGTGACACTTTCTGTACGTCACAGAATACAACCAAGTCATTTGCTACCACGTATATAGCTTGATCCAAAAATCTCTGTGCGACATTTGTCTGGGTCGCAGTCTAAATAGCCACCGTCAGTGTCAAAAAAACTAAAATATAAAAAAAAATATAAAAAAGTTTTTTTGTTGTTTTAGCTCAGTGATACAAATCCATTTCACACAGCTGCGTGTAACCTTTCTGTGTGTCACAGTTCAGCACATCACTCCAATCCGTATATTCTGTCCAGGTGACACTTTCTGTACGTCACAGAATACAACCAAGTCATTTTGCTGTCACGTATATAGCTTGATCCAAAAATCTCTGTGCGACATTTGTCTGGGTCGCAGTCTAAATAGCCACCGTTAACAGGGTGTCAGTTAGTCTACGATAGTTTCTGCACGTCACGTTCCAAAAAAAAACAAAACTACAAAAAAAATATATAAAAAAATATATAAAAAAAATAGTTTTTTGTTGTTTTAGCTCAGTGATACAAATCCATTTCACACAGCTGCGTGTAACCTTTCTGTGTGTCACAGTTCAGCACACTCACTCCAATCCGTATTTTCTGTCCAGGTGACACTTTCTGTACGTCACTTAATACAACCAAGTCTTTTTGCTACCACGTATATAGCTTGATCCAAAAATCTCTGTGCGACATTTGTCTGGGTCGCAGTCTAAATAGCCACCGTTAACAGGGTGTCAGTTAGTCTACGATAGTTTCTGCACGTCACGTTCCAAAAAAACAAAACTAAAAAAAAAATATAAAAAAATATATTTAAAAAAATTTTTTTTTGTTGTTTTAGCTCAGTGATACAAATCCATTTCACACAGCTGCGTGGAACCTTTCTGTGTGTCACAGTTCAGCACACTCACTCCAATCCGTATTTTCTGTCCAGGTGACACTTTCTGTACGTCACTTAATACAACCAAGTCTTTTGCTACCACGTATATAGCTTGATCCAAAAATCTCTGTGCGACATTTGTCTGGGTCGCAGTCTAAATAGCCACCGTTAACAGGGTGTCAGTTAGTCTACGATAGTTTCTGCACGTCACGTTCCAAAAAAAAAAAACTAAAAAAAAATATATTAAAAAAATATATTAAAAAAAAGTTTTTTTTGTTGTTTTAGCTCAGTGATACAAATCCATTTCACACAGCTGCGTGTAACCTTTCTGTGTGTCACAGTTCAGCACACTCACTCCAATCCGTATTTTCTGTCCAGGTGACACTTTCTGTACGTCAC
>ONZH01005649.1:0-71717 GCA_900303285.1 Rhinella marina
GAATGAGGCATGGGAGTCCTGAAATCTACTGAATTAGGACTCATGCACACGGCTGTGGTTTTGGTCCGCATCCGATATGCATTTTATGTGGATCTATTCATCTCAATGGGCCTGTGAAAGATCCGGAGAGCACTCCCATGGGCTGTCCACATCTGCACATCCATTTTGCGGCCAAGGATAGGACATTTCTGCAGGAGTTAAAAAAAAAAATGGTAGCATGCATTCAGATTGGCTTAGGATGCGCCCAGGGTGTGTTACTCACACCATTTCGCAAGCAAGTTCAATTAATTTTGTCTGCATTTGCAGAGTGTTTCTGTTTTTTCCGCACAGGTGCAATCAGTTTTGAGTTTTGATGCATGTTTTAAAAAAACACTGAAGGTTTACAAACAATATGTCCTAGCAGCCTTCATTGAAAAGCGCATCCGGATGCAATGCATTTTTCATTAAAGCCCCATTCACTTCTATGAGCTGTGTGAAAAACGCAGAATATAGAACGTGCTGCGATTCTCACACAACGCAGAACTGATGCATGAAAAACAACGCTCATTTACACAGACCCATAGAAATGAATGGGTGGGGATTCAGTTCAGGCGTTAACTTCACGCATCACACCCGCGTGGAAAACTCGCTCATGTGAAAGGGGCCTAAGGCCTCTTTCACACAACAGTATTTTTTGCACACTGTGTGCTGTCCGCATCCGTATGTCCGTTTCGTAGCCCGCAAAAAAAAAAAATAGAACATGTCCTATTCTTCTCCGGTTTGCGAACAAGGATAGGCATTGTTACAATGGATTTGCAAAAAAAAAAAAATGGATGCCATTTTTTTTTTTTTTTTTTTTTTTTTTTTTTTTTTGTGGATCCTCAATTTGCGGACCGCAAAACACAACGTTCGTGTGAAAGAAGCCTAAGGGTTACACAGCATTATAAATTTGTGCTGTGCGATCATGTCAGAGGTCAGAACTGGACCTCTCACTGATACATGCTGGGGCCAGATTTACTAATGGACTTACAACACTTTTTGATGTAAAATGTGTCTCAAGTCCCCTTTTCTGTCAGCGGTGCAACACAATTTTGGCAAATTTACTTACAACTACTTTCCAGGCACAAATGGTAGCTAAAACGCCGGCCAGGGGCTGGTGTAGTTTTTAGTCCAGGCACACGGACTGCCATAGATGCGCTTAAAGGGGTTGTCCGGGTTCAGAGCTAAACCCGAACATACCCTCAATTTTACCCAGGCAGCCTGCCTGATGTTAGCATCGGAGCATCTCATGCTCCAATGCCCTCCCTTGCCCTGTGCTAGATCGCGCAGGGCAAGGGCTCTTTTGTTTACAAATACACACTTCCGGGCGGAGGCTTGTGTTCGGTGACGTCACCGGCTCTGATGGGCCGGCTTTAGCGCTGCCCTAGCCGTTTTACTGGCTAGGGCAGCGCTAAAGCTCGCCAATCAGTGCCGGTGACGTCACAGGGCTCACTTCTGGGCGGAAGCCTCCGCCTGGCAGAGCCCGGTTCGTCACAGGAACTGGGCAAAATGCCTTTGTCCTGCACAATTTAGCGCAGGGCAAAGGAGGGCATTGGAGCATGATATGCTCCAATGCTCTAGTCAGGAAGGCTGACTGGGTGAAATTAAGGGTATGTCGGGTTCAGCTCTGAACCCGGACAATCCCTTTAATCTATGATGAGGCGTATGTCTTGTAAAAAATTAGACGTATTTAGCAGAAGCACAGAGGGGGAAGCTAAGACTGGAGAAAAAGCTTATCGCATTCAACTTGCTCATGTGTGTCTGGCCTAAAGTAGGCACACAGTCGGTAGACTGTGCACCTGAGGTAGAAACTACTACAGCCCCTGACTGGAATAATTTTTACTCCTCTTTTGCAGAGGCATAAAAGATAGTAATGCCTTATTCACACGTCAGCGATTTCCATCAGTGATTGTGAACCAAAACCAGGTGTGGCTCTAAACACAGAACAGGTGCAGATCTTTCCCTTATACCTTATGTCTGTGGAGGCTCTAATCCTGGTTTTGGCTCACAATCAGTGATGGAAATCAGTGACGAAAACACCGACGTGTGAATGAGGATTAAATGTGTCCTAGTCATTACCCTGCAACACCGAAGTGGAAATAAAGGCACAAAAATACCTGTGTAGCAAAATATTATGGCATAGCTGTTCAAAAAAAGGGTCTTGCAACTAGTTTTACACCAAAAGCCAGCATACAAATTGTAAATGACCCCTAATGGCATTTACACCAGAATTAATTTCTGGTGTACTGTAAGTTGCACCATCTTCTATGTTTTTAGAACAAATCATGTTACATTTTGTGCCAAAAAATAAAAAAACACAGAAGTTCAGCTCATCTCTTTTGCGTGACCAGACAACAAGGTGCACAGAAAACTTGGAGCAGAGCAGGTGAACATGCAAGATAAATCGATCCAGCTCTTAAGATTTTTATTAAAATCCACAGGCTTTATTGAAGAGATAAAATGACGCCATGTAGCACAACAGCACATGTCTGCCCACCTGGTGCTACATGGTGTCGTTTTCTCCCTTCAATAAAGCCTGTGAATTTTATTACTGCTTTATCTTGCAAAAAAAAAAACAGGTCTGACAATCAGAATACATGACCTACAAAATCCACAGGTATACAATAACACATAATCCAACCATGCTTTGTTTTGTACAAATGTCACACACTTATCTGCATTAACCTCTTAGTTACCAGCCTGTTTTGGGCCTCAAAGGGGTTTTCTGAGAGTCCTCTGGATAGTTCATCAGTGTCAGATAAGTGGGCGTCTGAAACCTGGGACCCCCGCCAATCAGCTGTTTGAGAAGACAGCAGCGCTAACAGTAACGTCACGGCCTTCTCCAGCTTTTCCTAGGCAATGTGACATTACATTTATCAGTCCCATGCCTAGGTGCAGCTCAGCACCACTTCTTTTTTTTTTTTTTAAGAAGAAAATGTTTTTGCATCACCGCATCCCAAGACCCAATTCTGGAGCTGATTTTGCCCAGTGCACCCGGCACCACTTTCAGTGCTCTGTTCTCGGTGTGACGATCTAGCGATATGCCCCCATTGTCTGAGATGGGAAAACCTCTTTAAAGGCTCATGCACACGAACGTGTGCGTTCAGTGCCTGTGCTGTGGACCTTAATTTGAGGTCTATAATGCACGGGCACTGACAGTTGGGCCGCCGCATTCGTTTGAAAAAAGTAGTGCATGCACGGCACGGCCAGAAACACCACGGAAGCACACTGTAGTGGTTCCGTGGTGTTCTGATCCGAGCCTCCGTTCCACATCTCCATGATTTATTCACTTCAATGGGTCCGCGATCCGTGATGCAGGCTGCACATGGCTGGTGCCCGTGTATTGCAGACACAGCGTATGCAGGCTGGGCCGGCACTGGTCGTGTGCATGAGCCCTAAGTCTCATAAATTCAGGGAATTTAAAAGGGTTATCCAATCCCTATAAGCGCACAATTCACTGTGTGCGTAAAACTCTGCTCTCTGTACATTGCCGACAGCTCAATGGTGTACGGAGTACATTTTATCAATGGGGCCGCAGCAGCGGGATGATTACTAACTCCTGGCATAGTACACGAGTACTCTGTACCCATGTACTATGCCAGGGTTAGCTGAGCGGAGCGGGCTCTTGCTTCTGCCTGCTCCGATAAGCTAAGAGCTGACATGCAGATTTAATAAATCAGGTTTTTCTTTTTGGGTTTAAGTCTGACATCTAATGGTTGTTTCCAATGAATACAGGGAGAGCAGGCTTCAGCTTTATACTCGCACTGATTAAAGGGGTTATCCAGTCCCTATAATGATCCCCAGAATGCCCAGGCCCCTCTTTTAGAGCACACTTACCTGCTCCCCAGCACCCGTGTCCCTTCGGATCCCTGCGTGGCCTCTGCTGCATCTCCCTGTTGCGCGCATCAAAACATCCAGCGACAGGGGGAGCAGCCAGTAACCAGCCTCCCTAGCATCGCAGGTGACGCTAGAGGAGGGGCCCAGGCATTCTGGGGGTCATTATAGGGACTGGATAACCCCTTTAATCAGTGAGAGTATAAAGCTGAAGCCTGCTCTCCCTGTATTCATTGGAAACAACCATTAGATGTCAGACTTAAACCCAAAAAGAAAAACCTGATTTATTAAATCTGCATGTCAGCTCTTAGCTTATCGGAGCAGGCAGAAGCAAGAGCTCACTCTGCTCAGCTATCCTTGGCATAGTACATGGGTACAGAGTACTTGTGTACTATGACAGGAGTTAGTAATCATCCCGCTGCTGCGGCCCCATTGATAAAATGTACTCCGTACACCGTACACCATTGAGCTGTCAGCAATGTACAGAGAGCAGAGTTTTACGCACACAGTGAATTGTGCGCTTTAGATTAATAAAGTATATTAGAGATAGTTTTATTAGGGCTAGGGATGAGCGACTCGACCACTTGGAAACAAACCTGAGTTTGGGAAATGTTTTTTTTACAGTACAAATCACGAGACTTTGTGAAGTAATAACTTCGGCTCATCGGAGCCAATACATTCTAATACTGTATGGAGCGCCCGCTCCGTAGAGTATTAAAATTAAGTTTTATGAGAATCAACTTCAGATGAAGCATCTGAAGGAGATTCGCTCATCCCTAATCAGAACCAGAATCATCAGTCAGAGATAAAGTCACTACAGCTACTTTTACACTAGCGTTAATATTTTCCAGTATTGAGATCCGTCATAGGACCTGTATTCTGCCACAGATGTACGTTAGAGAAGTCTCTGACTGGTTGTGAGTGGTAATCTCTGTACAAGCAATGGTAGATAGCTGAACTCACTAATATCCCATAGGTTGTGGTACCAGTTGCATGTGAAGATCCAATGAGCAGGATGCAGATGAAGATGCTTTGGTAGTTTATTGAAGATTTACATATGGAGGACATTAGAGGATATAACAGGATATTAGAGGACCTTAGGGGACATTAGCGGTCAAAAACGAATGCTCTCACCAGCTCTGTGTCTGTTGCAGGAGAAGACAACTGAGGAACTGAGAAAAACAGGAACTGATGTCACAGAAAAGGGAGGAGAAAGCAGAGAGCAAAGGCATATGGGAATTACATTATACATTCAGAACCTATAACAAGAATGACCACAGGGTGGCAGCATTGCATAACATAATAATTATACAACAACACAAATAGGCAATAATGATAATGGAGAAAATAAATGCTGGAACAGCACAATCTCAGTACCGCAAAGAAACAATTTCGTTTTGTCCCCGTTTATTGTCAATGGGGACAAAAAGTAACTGAACAGAACGGAGTGCTCCAAAATGGATTCCGTTCCCATACTGGAGAGCAAACCGCAGCATGCTGTGGGTGACTTTCCATCCTGGGATACGGAGCAAGATGGCGACAGATTGTCTTTCAATGCAGTTCATGACGGATCCGTCATTGCTATGTTAAAGAATAATACAACCGGATCCGTTCATAACGGATGCAGATGGTTGCATTATCAGTAACGGAAGCGTTTTTGCTGAACCCTGCTGGAATCCAGCAGAAACGCTGGTGTGAAAGTAGCCCAACAGGGAAAAGGTCAGAAGACAAGGAATCCACATGAAACATGTGAGGAAAGAAGACCAAATCACAGGCAACTGTCTGTTTAACCCTTTCAGTACCGGAGGTTTTTTCGGTCATGCATTTTCGTTTTGCGCTCCCTGCCTTCAAACAGCCATAACTCTTTTATTTTTCTGTTCACATAGCTGTATGATGGCTTGTTTTTTGCGGGACAAGTTGTACTTTCCAACGCCACCATTTAATATTGCATATGGTGTAGTGGGAAGCGGGAAAAAAATTCCAAATCAGGTGAAATTGCAAAAAAAACGCTATTCCGCTACAGTTCTACGGGTTTCTTATTTACAGCGTTTGATGTGCATTAAAAATGACCCGTTATTTTCATTCTACTGGTCAGTACGAATCCGGCAATACCTAATATGTATAGTTTTTCCTGCGTTTTGATAGTGAAAAAAAATTAGAAAGTTGCCCTTTTTTTTTTTTTTTTTTTTTTTCCTTGTCATATCTTGACCCCTATAACTTTTTGGTATTTATGTGTACAGAGCTGTATGGGGGCTCATTTTTTGCGGGACAATCTGAAGATTTTATTAATACCATTCTGGGGTGTGTATGACTTTTTGATCACTTTTTATTTAATTTTTTTTAGAAAAAAAAGCGACAAAAAACGGCAAATCGCCATTTGGACGCTTTTTTCCGCCACACAATTCGCCGTATTGGATTTTTGTTTTTATATTTTAAAAGTACGGGCATTTTCGGTCACGGTGATACCCATGATGTCTATATTTAATGTTATTTAGGTATTTATTTTTTACTTATACGGAAAGGGGGTTGATTTGAACTTTTATATCTTTTTTATTTTTTATATATTTTTTAACATTTTGTTTTTATTTATTTTTTACTATTTGAATGCTCAAATATGAGCTTACATATTGTGGCTTTTTAATTTTCTTTATGAGCAATCATGGATTTACTAGAGGCAGTTAAATCCATGAATTGCTCATTTCTTATCCTGGCCTGCCATCTAGTGGCCAGAATAAGAATTGCACTTTGAAAACTGTAATCCTCACCAGCGAGGATTACAGTTTTCATATGGTGTACAGACACCACGATTGGCCACACGGGGTGTCTGTACACCACCCGGAAGCGAACGCTTCCGGGTTTAGACGCAACTAGATGCCGTGATCACGTGTGATCACGGCATCTAGTCACCCCGGAAGACGCCGCCGATACAGTAAGTAGCGGCAAGTCTCCGCTGTTAGAAACAGCAGAGACTTGCCGGCCATGACGCCCGCCGCACCCGCGAGCGGGCGCCATGTGCCCGCATCGTACCAGCGCCGTACATGTACGGCGCTGGTACTGTAAGGGTTAAATACTCCACCTTGTGGAAGCATATTACGCTGTTGCTGAACCAGACTGGGCAGGGGTTAAACAAATTAGATTTTATGTTTTAACTTTATGACTCTGTGCTTTAATGTTGTACCTGTCTGCACTGATGTACCATGCTATGTTGTTTTGTTACGTGTTTTTATTTACTTTGTACATCTTTGTTCAAATAAAAAGTAACAATTGTTTCATTTTATTCATAAATTTCTAGTATAGGAGAATACAATAAACTTTGTAATATATGTTATCAAGGAAAGATGCTTCCTTATTCTCTTATCAGACTCCTTTTCTGGTCCCCATTTTGCCACTTTTTTAAAGCCCTGTCCACATCCATGTGTCTGCGGAACCGACATGCTGATGTGGACAGCAAACATTGTGGTGTCTGCATCTTTTGCAACCCCACTGAAACAAATGGGTCCACATCCAATCTACAAAAAATGTGTATCCGGTGCGGACTGAAAATACGGTCACTTGCATGAGGACTAATGGGGTTTTCAGAGATATTTTTTTTTAACTGACCAACCCTCTGGATAGGTCATCAGTATCTGACCAGTGGGGGTCCATCACCCAGAACAGACGGTCACAGTAGTGCTACTGTGAGTGCCCTTTCCTTCTGAAATGGCTAATTGTGGGGGAGGGCTCCTGAGTGCTTGACCCTCACAGATAAGATAACTCATGAGTTAAAATAAATTTAGTTTATTTGATCATGTGTTTGATTTTGGTTATACCATAAAGTGTTCTACACTACCCTGGTTGTTAGCGCAACTATGAGATTACTGTACAAATAGTACCAGGTTGAGCCCTTAATAGAAAATATTTCTTTTTTTTTTCAGGAATTAAGGAGTTTAGCTTCGAAGCATAGCAATATTGTGCTACTTCCTCTGGGTAAGTGAGACTAAAATATAAGTCATTAAATAACAAGCATCTTTTATAATATATTAATGGGGACATTTATTAAGACGTTTTCCACAATGGTCTCAAGTCTCTCTGCACTACAGAAGGAAACACCAAAGTTATATAGAGGCGCAGGCCTCTACAATTTTGGCGCTTTGTCCAGCAACCCGTGCAACAGACTTAACTCTACACCAGCCCTTGTGCAGGCATAGATTTAAGCCATCTTCCATACCAAAATCTGTTGTGGAAAATGATCAATCGTCTGACTTGCCCACCACAAAAGTAACATAAATAGATTAGTAAATGTCCCACAATATGTTTATACTTCTACAATTGCGGAAAAACATGGATAGACAATTTTGTTTGGTCTAAGGTCACAAAAAGGGTCAAATTGTTTTACTTTAAAGGGTCACGAAAAATATGATTTTTAAAGTTAACAGGGTCCACCACTGTGCCCAAATAGCAAGGAGTTCTGTGGTATCCCCATAGTCTTGACAGCTTCACTTAACCCCTTCAACCCTGGGCCTGTTTTCACCTTCCTGACCAGGCCACTTTTTGCAAATCTGACATGTCACTTTATGTGGTAATAACTTTGGAACGCTTTTACTTATCCAGGCTATTCTGAGATTGTTTTCTCGTCACATATTGTGCTTCACGACAGTAGTAAATTTGTGGCAAAATGTTTCATTTTTATTTATAAAAAAAAATACCAAATTTACCAAAAATTTGGAAAAATTAGCAAATTTCCAAATTTTAATTTCTCTACTTTCAAAATACATAGTAATACTTCCAAAAATAGTTATTATTTTACATTCCCCATATGTCTACTTTATGTTGGCATCATTTTATAAATGTCGTTTTACTTTTTTAGGACGTTAGAAGGCTTAGAAGTTTAGAAGCCATTTTTCCCCCTCACCTCCACAGCGGCACCATAGGAGGGATTCCCCGCCCCCGGGACAGGAAACAACATTTGAGAACCTTTAAAACTACGTCCCTCCTCTTACCGTTCAGTTGTTGTTTCCTGTCCCTTGGGAGACGGGGAAACCTTTATTCCGTGCACCCTAGACGGAGTTAGGAGGGCTGCGCGAGGACCCTGGGGTAAGTGCCGACAAAGGCCGCCCGGTAGGTCTCCGGCATAAATCCTCCGCTGGAGGTGGCCCCGGGTGTAATGCCCCGTTACCTTGTCATAAGGTGCGGGAGCAGGGTCGAACGCCGCATGTTCTGGGGGGTGGGATTCCCTGGAGGCGGGGAATCCTGTTATCTTCTTCCGGCTGGCGTCTCTCTGCTAGCAGAGGCGCGATGACGTCATCGCTATGCAGCCGGAGGAAGGGAGGCAAGCGCTGATGATGGTTTGGGCGGCAGATTTAAAAACCAGGAAATAGGGTAAGTGTTTGCACACTTGAAATGGATTCTGCTGCCTCTCAGAAGTCTGCTGCTGAGCCCCATGTTGCCCCTGACCCTGCAGGAGCCTCAAGCCCGGTTAGTCCTTCCTCTTATCTTAACCTTTTAAAGTGACAGTGCAAATTTTTTGTATTTAAAGGACTTATGATATTTGTGTTGGTTTTAGGGCCAAACAGCAAAACGCGCTTCTAAAAAGTGCCCCATCTGTGCAAGGTCTCTGCCGGCCGCTTACAAAAAGTCGGTGTGCAAGAGATGCACCGAGAAAATTGTTACAGAAGAGTCTCCATCTTTGTTGGATAATATAAAGTCCATGATAAAATCAGAGGTTTCATCTGCCATTAAGAAACGTCTGCCAGCAACTAACCCTAATCCTTGTCAGCCCTCTACCTCTGGTTCTATACCACAGGTAATAGAGCATCCATCAGATCCAAAGGACGACGAGGGCCAAGGCTCTGAATCTGAGGATGATGTTGGCCGCCCATGTTGTTATCCGGAAGATACTGAGTCTCTCCTGAAAGCCATCAGAGCTACCATGGGCATTGAGGAGGTTAAGGAAACCTTATCCCTACAAGACCAAATGTTTCAAGGGTTAGGTGAAAAGAAAATAAGGGTGTTTCCAATTCACAATACGATCAAAGAATTAATCCAGAAAGAATGGAATGACCCTGACAGAAGATCGGCCATCTCTAAATCATTCAAGAGAAAGTATCTGTTCTCTGAGGAGGAATCTAACCTCTGGGATAATATACCAAAAGTTGATGCACCGGTCGCAAAAATCTCCAAAAAGACCTCACTACCCTTTGAGGATTCAGGAATGCTTAAAGACCCTATGGAGAAGAAAGCGGACGGTATCCTAAAGCGCTCCTGGGAGACGGCCACTGCAATGCTGAGGCCTAGTGTTGCGGCTACCTGTACCGCTAGAGCCTTAGGAGTAAGCTTCGGACAAAAATAAAAGGTTTCCGGTGGAGCAGAAGTTTTTTCAGCAGAGGCAGTCCTTTCGCTCTCAGACACGAGGACGACCGGAACGAAGAAGGAGAGGAGCTTTAGACAGAGGATCCCGTTACCAAGGCAGAGGTAGGGGATTCCTCTTCAACCCCAACAATGGGGAAAAACGTCAAAATCAATGACGCCAGGCTTCCAGTGGGAGGAAGGCTGAGATTTTTTTCTCCAGTCATGGCAGAAGATCTCGCAATCACCCTGGATAACGTCTCTGATAGCTTCAGGATATCGCCTGGAGTTCGAGAAATTGCCTCCAGTAAGATACGTGGTAGTAAAAAGATCTCACTATCAACAGGCCCTGGAACACGAGATTGGTCTCCTTCTCCAGAAAGAAGTCCTTATTCCGGTACCGACTCTACAACAGGGAAAGGGCTACTATTCCCCGATGTTTTTGATAAAAAAACCAAATGGGACCTACCGGACTATCTTCAACCTAAAACGATTGAACCAGTTCTTGAAATACAAAAGATTCAAGATGGAGACAATACGGTCCACAATAAACACCTTGACAAAAGACTGTTTTTTGGCATCGGTCGACCTCAGCGATGCGTATTATCACATCCCGATCAACAGAAATTCCCAGAAGTATTTGAGAGTCGCCCTCTACATGAATGTAGAATTATGCCATTTCCAATTCCAGGCACTGCCATTCGGCCTATCAGCAGCCCCAAGAGTGTTCACGAGAGTGATGGCAGAAGTGACAGCGGCTATTCACCTGCAGGGTATTCAGATAGTACCGTACTTAGACAATTTGTTAATCTTGGCACAACAAGAAGATCTCCTGACCTCGCAGATCCAGATAGTTTGCAGATTTCTTTCAGACCTAGGCTGGCTAATAAACCATCAAAAGTCAGACCTAATACCCAGCAAACAAAAAATATTCCTAGGAATTCTTCTGGATTCAGACAGTATGACCTCTTTTCTACCAGAGGAAAAGCAAGAGATCATCAGAAGTCAGATTTCCTCTTTTCGTTACCAAACGATAGTAACGATCAGAGAGATAATGAAGATCTTGGGCACTTTAACATCTACCATACCAGCAGTCCTATGGGCCCAAAGCCACACAAGACCTCTCCAACAATTTCTACTAACCATCTGGGACAAATCCCAACAAACCTTAGACAAGAAGGTCAAGACACCTCAACAGGTAAAAGATTCTTTAATATGGTGGATCATGAAAAAGAATTTGTCAAGGGGAGTTCAGTGGAGACCAGCACAGTTAGTGATCACCACCGATGCAAGCAGCTACGGTTGGGGAGCCCATCTAGAGGGACATGCAGTCCAAGGTACTTGGGACATAGATCCACAACCAATATCTTCAAACCAGAGAGAGCTACTGGCAGTATTCAAAGCCTTGAGGGCTCTATCAGAGAAGATTCAAGGAAGACAAAGATCCTGTCGGACAATGTCACTACTGTGGCGTATCTGAACAAACAGGGCGGTACAAGAAGTCAGCCATTGGAAAAACTGGCAGCCGAGATCATCAGGTGGGCCAAGATCAACATAGCCTCATTATCAGCAGTCCACCTAAGAGGCATTCACAATCAATTGGCAGACTTCCTAAGCAGGGAGACTCTAAGAGAAGGCAAGTGGAAACTCAACAAACAGGTCTTCCATCGCTTAACCAGGAGGTGGGGCACCGCGACGATAGACCTCTTCGCCTCAAAGTAGAATTTCCAGGTGCCAGCTTTCTTTTCCCTGTCAAAACAGGACAATCCGCTGGGAATAGACGCCCTAAGTCAAGTCTGGCCACAGGATCTCTTGTACGCCTTTCCTCCGTTTTCTCACCTACCGAAGGTTATTGCCAGAGCATGGGAATCCAGAGCACAGATAATCCTCGTAGCCCCATTCTGGCCCAAAAGATCTTGGATGCCTCTTCTACTCCAGATGGCAAAAGAAGATTTCATACCACTGCCAGAGATCCCGGATCTCTTATCGCAGGGACCAGTTCTACACCCAGCGGTCCAGCAGCTGAGACTCACAGCATGGAGACTAAACACGGCCTATTAGCCCAGAAGGGGTTGTCTGAAAAGGTAATATCCACTCTTCTGTTAAGCCGTAAGCCAGTAACATCTAGAATCTACCAGAGAATGTGGAAAGCTTTCTTGTTGTTTTCTAGGGATAGATGGGATATTACAAAAGGTCCTGATGTAAACATCATTTTAGACTTTCTACAAGCTGGGTTAGATAAAGGGTTGAAAGTAGCCACACTTAAGGTACAAGTTGCAGCCTTATCCGTTTTTTTAGACTTTAGATCGGCGGAAGATACTTTTAATCAGAAGATTTATTAAAGGAGCTTCTAGGTCTTCTCCTTTTTACCATCCAACTATACCTGGCTGGGACTTAAATCTAGTTCTCTCTGCTCTCTCCTTTTCTCCCTTTGAGCCTTTAGAACACGTGTCCATCAAACTCCTAACCCTCAAGTGGGTCTTTCTTCTAGCCATTACGTCTGCTAAGAGAGTAGGTGAGATTCAGGCATTCTCCTGTAGGCCTCCCTATTTGTCTGTCTTAGATGACCGAATTATTTTGAAGCTCCATCCTTCCTTTTTGCCAAAGGTAGTGTCCAGATTTCATTGCCTTCAAGAAATCTGTCTCCCGTCCTTCTGTCAGAACCCGACCTCTGAGAAAGAGAGAGAATTTCACATGTTGGATGTGCGCAGATGTGTACTTTGCTATTTAAAGAGAACAGAAGACTTTAGAGTTTCTGACAGTTTGTTGCTGCAATTTCAGGGAAAGAACAGAGGCAATGGGGCGAGTAAACTGACAATATCTAGATGGATAAAGGCGGCTATATCCACCTGTTATGTTGCTAAAGACGTTGAAGTGCCTGAAGAACTTAAAGCTCATTCCACCAGATCTATGGCGGCTTCCTGGGCCGAAGGTGCTGCGGCCTCACTAGAGCAGATATGCAAGGCAGCCACATGGTCCTCCCCTTGCACATTTTTCAAACATTATAAACTAAATGTTTTATCGAACTCTGATTTATCCTTCGGGAGGAAGGTGTTGTCTGCAGTAATCCCACCCTAAGGAATAATTTCTCTGTTAATCCTCCTATGGTGCCGCTGTGGAGGTGAGGGGGAAAAATGATAATTACACTTACCGGTAATTCGATTTCCCTTAGCCTCCACAGCGGCACCGGCTTTCCCTCCCATTATGAGATTATTTGATTATAAGGCAAGATGTCTTTAAAAAAATTTGTAGATTGATTAATAAACTGTTATATGTTTGCATCCTACAAGGTTCTCTGAAATTTACTGAACGGTAAGAGGAGGGACGTAGTTTTAAAGGTTCTCAAATGTTGTTTCCTGTCCCGGGGGTGGGGAATCCCTCCTATGGTGCCGCTGTGGAGGCTAAGGGAAATCGAATTACCAGTAAGTGTAATTATCATTTTTCAAATTTTCAACAAAATTTCCAAAACCATTTTTTAAGCACCAATTCAGATATAAAGTTATTTTGAAGAGCTTACGTAATGGAAATCGCCAATAAATGACTCCATTTTAGAAACTACAGCCCTCAAATTATAAAAAACTGATGTTACAAACTTTGTTAACCCTTGAGGTGTTCCACAAGAATTAAAGGAAAATTTCACTTTTTTAGTAGATTATTCATGTTAATAATTTTTTTTCTTGCAACACAGCAAGGGTTAACAGCAAACTAAACATTAATATACCTATACCTGTGGGGGCACATGGCAGGACTCAGAACAGAAGGAGCACCATATGGATTTTGCAGCACATATTTTGATGGATTGGTTTGCGGGAGCCATTGATTTTTATTTTTTCCATTTCATCCTCCACGACGGCATACCATGAGAGATGACCCTCCTCGAACCAGGTAGGGACAGGAAGTTTAAAAGCAGGTGCTCCTTCAGTTTACCTTCAGTGTCTTCCTGGCCCTCCAGGTGGGGAGAGGTTATCTCTTATGGCATTTGCTATTGAGACCACTCAGGGGGCAGTACTGGGTGGAGAATGTAAAGAGAAAAAAATCTGCCCTCCTGCATGAGACAGACGGCAGCTTCAACCCCTATTTAGGGTACCTGGAGCTGTGCGGGATGCGATCCATCGTAGCCCGACGTCTGTTATTCCTCATGGGCGCTTCGGGGATTGCTCCATGCAGCGCCGGATACTCATGGAGTCCCTCCAGTTTGATGTCGGGGCCTCCCTCCTCCATCCTGCACGTGGCTCTGGTAAGAGATCTCCTGTGAAGCGCTGGATGCATGAATCGCTTCGGCGTGGGTCCGCGCTGTGCGTGTGACGTCAGGGGGCGGAGCCCAATGAAATTTGAAAAAAGAGCGCCATCTTTTGGGTCCCAGCAGATCTGAGGTCTGTAAGTAGCGTGCCTATATATTTTTGGCTTTCTATCTCTCTCTCCCTGTCTCAAGGATGTCTGACTTGGGAGCTGAGACTATGGAGACCCCAGTGGGCCCTTCTGTTGTGAGTTAAGGGGAATACACCACTCTTTTTAATTTTATTTGGTCAAATTGTGTGTGTTAACATTTATCCCTATCTCTCTCCCTCTTTCCTTGACGAATGGGGTTTTAGAGTGAGAAAGAAAGTTCTCATGAGCCTAGGACTTCCGTGAAAGTTAGGAAATGCGCTATCTGTTCCTCTAAACTTTCTGAATCCTCCGCTAGTAAATTGTGTGTTAAATGTAGCAGCAATATTGCTAAAGACATTTTTCCCTCTCTGAAGGAAGAACTTAGGGAGGTGATTAAAAATGAAGATGGCGCCAGAAAGTGCAGAGGAGCAGGCAGGGCCCGCTCAAGTTAACTCAGAGCCCACGATCACAGATGTTTTTAAGGCAGTCACAGTAACATACTGCTTATAGGGGACTTTAAAGGGATTCTGTCAGCAGGATATTGGGTATAGAGATAATTACATCTCTATACCGGCTTTACTGCTGTGATTGTAAATATGTAAGTGTAATTGTTATTAGGGCAGTAGTTTACATAAAAAAGCGTTTTTATTAACATGTGAAATACCTGGATAAGGAGCCCAAGGGGAGGTCCTGCGAGCAGTTGGAGCCCGGGCACGCCGCAGATTTCGGAGCCCAGCACCGCCCTCCAGCTAATTATGCACTCCCCTTCAGCGCTGTCTTCTCCCCTGGATGCGGCGCATCTCGCGCATGCGCCGTGCATACAAGAGTCTGTGCCGCAGCCGGAGGAGAAGACAGCGCTGAAGGGACGTGCATAATTAGCTGGAGGGCGGTGCTGGGCTCCGAAATCTGCGGCGTGCCCGTGCTCCAAGGGCTCGCAGGACCTCCCCTTGGGCTCCTTATCCAGGTATTTCACATGTTAATAAAAACGCTTTTTTATGTAAACTACTGCCCTAATAACAATTACACTTACATATTTACAATCACAGCAGTAAGGCCGGTATACAGATGTAATTATCTCTATACCCAAGATCCTGCTGACAGAATCGCTTTAACGCCTTTCCAGATGTGGAATTAGATAAATTTCCTGTAAAACAACCGTCAACTGCACATACTATAACATCATTTGGTAGATTAATAAGGGAGCTGGGTCTTGTTGATATATGGAGACTTAAAAACCCAGTGACTAAAGAGTACTCCTTTGCGTCCACCACATATACATCACTATCCAGAATAGATTTGGCTCTTGGAAATGTAAATATTTGACCGTTGGTCACGGAGTCCCAGTTTCATTGCAGAACACTGTCTGATCACTCTCCTTTACAAGTCACCCTATCATTAGGTGGACATCGAAACGAGTCTTAGATTATGGCAGTTAAATCCGTTCTGGTTGAAGATAATAGACATGCATGAGATTAGGAATCACATTAGGGAATATTATCAATTTAATGAGGGAACAGCCCCTGTTGGAGTTGTATGGGATTCAATGAAGGCATTCCTGAGAGGAGTGTTGAATAAAAGTATAAACAAGGTTAAAACGCGTACCCGTACACTGGGAGTAGAATTAAGAAATCAGGTGACTACCAAGGAGGCGGCTTATGTGGGCAACCCTTCAGGTAATACACTTACAGCTTGGAAGTCAGCCCAAGAGGCCCATAATGCGCACTTAATGGAACAGGCCGCTAACAAGCGATTTTTTTTTTTTTTTTGTAAAACAACAATATTATGAAGAAGGGGAGAAGGCAGAACGTATGTTGGCAATGATAGCCAGTGCGCAACAAGAATCCACTCATGTTCCGTGTCTTAAAAATACAGAGGGCATGATGGTTAATGATACGGAGAGTACTATAGAGGTATTCAAAGGTTTTTATGAATCCCTATATAAGAGCAGGCTGAATATACGGATCAGGAGCTGGAAGCATTTCTGGAGGGAGTGGAGCTGCCAGTTCTGTCTAATGAAGACAGGGAGGGGCTTGAGGCTCCAATCACTTGAGAAGAAATACGAGAAGCACTAAGTGCAATGCCTAATGACAAAGCACCCCGCCCTGACTGTCTGCCTATAGAAACCTATAAAGCCCTGGGCGATGACATACTTCCTAGCCTTCTAGGGGTTTATGAGCAAGCATTTGAATTGGGTAAACTCCCTCTTTCAATGTATGATGCCACAATAGTAGTCTTGCCAAAGCCTGACAAAGATCACCATTTGCCTGAATCATTTTGCCCCATTTCTCTACTCACATCTGACATTAAAATACTAGCAAAAATTCTAGCAAGACGGTTATCTTTAGTTATTACATTGGTAATACATCCAGACCAATCAGGCTTCATGCCAGCAAAATCTACTGCTATTAATTTAAGGAGACTCTTTTTGAACTTGCAAATGGCCCCTGGGGAGATACAGGAGAAAGCTATACAGTCATGGCCAAAAGTTTTGAGAATGACACAAATATTATATTTTCACATGATCTGCTGCCCTCTGGTTTTTATGTGTGTTTGTCAGATGTTTTTATCACATACAGAAATATAATTGCAATCATATTATGAGTAACAAAAGCTTATATTGACAGTTAGAATGAGTTAATGCAGCAAGCCAATATTTGCAGTGTTGACCCTTCTTCTTCAGGACCTCTGCAATTCTCCCTGGCATGCTCTCAATCAACTTCTGGACCAAATCCTGACTGATAGCAGTCCATTCTTGCACAATCAATGCTTGCATTTTGTCAGAATTTGTAGGTTTTTGTTTGTCCACCCGTCTCTTGATGATTGACCACAAGTTCTCAATGGGATTAAGATCTGGGGAGTTTCCAGGCCATGGACCCAAAATCTCTATGTTTTGTTCCCTGAGCCATTTAGTTATCACCTTTGCTTTATGGCAAGGTGCTCCATCATGCTGGAAAAGGCATTGTTGATCGCCAAACTGCTCTTGGACGGTTGGGAGAAGTTGCTCTCGGAGGACATTCTGGTACCATTCTTTATTCATGGCTGTGTTTTTAGGCAAGACTGTGAGAGAGCCGATTCCCTTGGCTGAGAAGCAACCCCACACATGAATGGTTTCAGGATGCTTTACAGTTGGCATGAGACAAGACTGGAGGTAGCGCTCACCTCGTCTTCTCCGAATAAGCTGTTTTCCAGATGTCCCAAACAATCGGAAAGGGGATTCATCAGAGAAAATGACTTTACCCCGGTCCTCAGCAGTCCACTCCCTGTACCTTTTGCAGAATATCAGTCTGTCCCTGATGTTTTTTCTGGAGAGAAGTGGCTTCTTTGCTGCCCTCCTTGAGACCAGGCCTTGCTCTAAGAGTCTCCACCTCACAGTGCATGCAGATGCACTCACACCTGCCTGCTGCCATTCCTGAGCAAGCTCTGCACTGCTGGTAACCCGATCCCGCAGCTGAAACACTTTTAAGAGACAGTCCTGACGCTTGCTGGTCTTTCTTGGGCGCCCTGGAGCCTTTTTGGCAACAATGGAACCTCTCTCCTTGAAGTTCTTGATGATGCGATAGATTGTTGACTGAGGTGCAATCTTTCTAGCTGCGATACTCTTCCCTGTTAGGCCATTTTTGTGCAATGATGACTGCACGTGTTTCTTTAGAGATAACCATGGTTAACAGAAGAGAAACAATGATGCCAAGCACCAGCCTCCTTTTAAAGTGTCCAGTGGTGTCATTCTTACTTAATCATGACAGATTGATCTCCAGCCCTGTCCTCATCAACACCCACACCTGTGTTAATGGAGCAATCACTGAAACGATGTTAGCTGGTCCTTTTAAGGCAGGGCTGCAATGATGTTGAAATGTGTTTTGGGGGATAAAGTTCATTTTCTAGGCAAATATTGACTTTGCAAGTAATTGCTGTTAAGCTGATCACTCTTTATAACATTCTGGAGTATATGCAAATTGCCATTATAAAAACTGAAGCAGTGGACTTTGTAAAAATTAATATTTGTATCATTCTCAAAACTTTTGGCCATGACTGTACTATCGCTTGATGCTGCAAAGGCGTTTGATAGTGTTGAGTGGAAATATTTGTGGGCTGTTCTGAACAAAATGGGCTTTGGTTCTGGGTTTGTAAAGTGGATACAACTCTTATATGCTGCCCCTATGGACAGAATTAAAGTTAAAGGGGTTATCCCATGAATAATGTAAAAAATGAAAATCAAACATCATATAGTACATGACAATCTCTTTCTAACAAAGCTAGAACCAGCCCTGTACCTCACATGGATCCAAAGATGTCCACACTCTGCTCTGCTAGATTTATATCAAGCTGACAGCTGAAGGGGAGTGTCTTTTCTGCTGCAGCTCAGGGGGCGTGTCTCAGCTCTCCCTATCACAACTCAGGAGGCAGATGAAGGATGAATCTGAGCATGTGCGGCCTTCTCAGTGAGCAGGTCAAAGAAATAAGAAATCAAGTGGCACTATACAGATATATTTTACTGAATAACTCAGTAGCTATAATAAATTTTAAATTACATGCAATTACAAAAGTATTCAGATCCAGGTGCTGGTTTGAAAACTGTAGAGTATTTTTTTGTGGGACAACCCCTTTAATAATGAGCTATCTGATACCTTTAAACTAGAGAGAGGCACTAGGCAAGGGTGCCAATTGTCGCCGCTGCTCTTTGCAGTAGCCATAGAACCACTGGCGGCTATATTGAGAAGTTCACAGGAAATTTCTGGCTTTAAATATGAGAAAGGTGAAGAAAGGGTTGCGTTATACGCAGATGACCTCTTATTATTTATAGATAACATCACAGATCACCTGCCCCCAATTATGAGAATTATAGACGACTTTGGAACTTTCTCAGGCTTGTCCATTAATTGGTCCAAGTCGGCATTGCTTCCCTTGTTCCCTCAAGTAACATTAAATAGAGACATGAATATACTAATTCCCTGGGTGGCCAAGTTCAAATATCTAGGAATCTGGATAACCAGGGATGTTAATGAATATATAGGGCTTAACCTTATTCCCCTCTTGGATAGGATGAAACAGAAAATAGAGGTATGGTGCAAACTCCCAATCTCAATGATAGGCAGAATGAATCTAATCAAGATGATTCTAATGCCTCAGCTATTGTACATTTTACATAATTCTCCAGTGTGGATTTCACTGCATTTTTTCAGGAGAATAGATAGCATTTCGGGATTTGATATGGCAGAAGGGTATCCCTCGGATTAAATTGAATAAATTGCAATTAGCTAAAGACGGAGGAGGCATAGCCTTGCCCCATCCATGGTCCTATTTCATGGCAGTGCAGCTTCAGCATCTGCAGGGTTGGAGCTGTGAGGCTAAAACAGACTCTAGGAGGTGTATAATTGAATCAGTCATAAAACACCACAATTTACTGGGGGCACTGGAATCTCATGCACTGAAGTTATATTCACCTTCTATACCAACATTCCAACTACTCCATACCAATAAGGTATGGTGGACCATTAGGGATTTGCTGGGAATTAAAGGCTGTACTAAGTATACTCCATTATGGAACAATATACTGTGGGAAATATATAAACTAGAAGGTTTTGAGGAGTGGTCACACAAGGGAATTAAATATGTGTATCAAATAATGGATAATGACACTCTTAAGTCGTTTCAACAGATTCAGTCAGAATTTGGTCTCCAAAAAACAGTCTTTTATTCTTATTTACAATTGAGGCATGCAATACAATATCAGGAGAAAGATTGTCCTTTGACTATTGTCAATACTGCTTTATTTAACCATGTAATACAAGCTTCAGCTTCGTATAAGCTTATCTCCTTTGCATATAGCTTTATTCTGGAAAAAGGTTTGGGTGACCCAATAGCTGGGCTAAAAGAGAAATGGGAGAAAGATATAGGTTCTGTAACATCAGCCCAATGGCAAGATATTTTAGAAAGAACGCCATTATTGTCTATTAGTGAAGCCCAGCGTCGTTCTCAGATTTATTTACTGCACAGAGTATATAGAACACCACAATTTCTTTATAAAATGAGAATTAGGCCTAATGCTAACTGTCCAAGATGTTCTGTCGAGGATCTTTTACATATGATGTGGACCTGTAGAGAATTGAATGTATACTGGTCGGACATATAAAGTATATAATATCTCCACTCCTAGGGTACCAATTGTTGGCTTGTTAGGATGTACCCAAGACTTAACAATTACAGAGGGTAATAAACTAGCAATAGGAAAAACTTTATACTGTGCTAGAAAATTAATCGCGAAATACTGGATCCAGTCGACTGGCCCAAATAGGCAGGGGGGGCTATAAACCACCTAATTAGGTTGGAAAGAGGGGTATATTTAAAGAGGGGATCACTCAAAAAATATAATAAGCAATGGGAGCCTTGGATAACTGGGTCTGGTTTGGCTTCGCAGGACCTAATGAGGCACTGGTTGGTGGACACCATGAGTTTAGGGGGTATAGCTCTTGGTAATGGACGTGCTAATAGATAAATTCTCATGTATTAACTGAGTTTTGTGAGGTGGTCTCGGGACACTGCACAGGGGGGGAGGGGAGGCAAAGGGTATGGGCTGTTCTGTGTATGTAATGTTGTAAAATTTTTGTGTTTGACGCAAAATTGTTAATAAGAACAATCTGAGTTTTTTTTAAAAATTCCTACGTTTGGCAGTATTTCTGAAGGGGACTCATCATTTTCAGTTTTGGGTCCTACCCTTCGGGATTATGTCAGCCCCTCGAATATTCATGAAGGTTATGGTAGAGGTGGTTGATCATTTATGGAGACAAAACATTATAATCGTTCCGTATCTGGATGACCTTCTGATAGTGGGAAACTCTGCAGCTCAGTTAGACCAAAACCTTCTTGTCTCCTGCCAGCTCCTATATCGTCTGGGCTGGTTAATAAATTGGGAGAAGTCCAATCCTGTCCCTTCCCAGCAAGTAAAATTCCTGTGGGTCATGCTGGATTCGGTCAGACAAAAAACCTTTCTTCCCCTCTGAAGATAGTCCTTAATACAAAAGATTTTAAGCTTTTGGAGTCTCCCTTACTGTTCAGTCAGGTATGCGATGTCCCTTCTGGGGTCCCTAATAGCGTGCATTCCTGCTGTCAGATGGGCTCAATTTCACACCCGTGTTTTTCAAGAATGGTTACTAAAAACCTGGGACAGGGACCAGAGTTCTCTAGGATTAATCATTCCCATTCCGGGCCAGGTATTGAACTCCCTAAGTTGGTGGTTAACAACTTCCCACCTCCAGGTGGGGGTCCCCTGGGTCTCAAAAGACCTGTCAGTTGTGTTTACTGATGCAAGTCTTTGGGGCTGGGGAGCTCACTACTTCCAGTTCTCTATCCAAGGACAATGGCCTCCTCTACTGAACAAATTATCCTCAAATCAGAGAGAGCTTTGGGCTGTCTGGGAGTCACTAAAAAGTTTGCCAGATCTATTATCAGGCAAAGACGTACAAATAAGATCAGACAACACCTCTGTTGTGGCGTATATAAATCGTCAAGGAGGAACAAGAAGCAAATCCCTGAGTCGAATCTCAGGAAACATTTTCTCCTGGGCAGAGACACACCTAAGATCTCTTTCAGCGGTTCATCTAATGGGCCAATTAAACCTGAAAGCGGACTATCTCAGTAGGGTCCAACTTCTGGCGTGGGAGTGGTGCCTTCACAGGGAGGTGTTTCTTCAAGTACGCGAGAGAATGGGGTTTCCTCAGATAGACCCTTTTGCGAACCATCTAAATGCAAAACTTCCAGTCTACTTCTCCCTAAATCCAAGGGATGGGAATGCTGGAGTCGACGCTCTATCGCACGCGTGGAACTTCTCCCTGGGATACGCATTTCCTCCTCTTCCGTTAATACCACGAGTCTTGAAAGAAATTTGAGAGGACAAAGCTCGAGTGATCTTGATTGCTCCCATATGGCCCAAGAAAGCATGGTTCCTGTTGTTAAAAATTCTATCTGTGAGGAGTCCTTGGAGACAGAATCTCTTGAGTCAGGGTCCGGCGTTTCATCCATTCGTACCAAACTTACACCTTGTTGCATGGAATCTGAGAGGCTAACTCTTAGATCTAAGGGCCTCTCGAGGGCTAGCAGGAAGGAGGTTACTTCTAATATATATGCAAAAATTTGGAGACGATTTTTTTTAATTGGTGTTTGCAGTCTAAAATAGTTCCTTCATTTTCTATTTTTACGGTGCTAGGTTTTCTCCAAACTGGCTTCGCAAAAGGTCTTCCTCCAAATACCTTGAGAGTTCATATTGCTGCCCTAAGCTCGGTCTTTGATTACAATATTGCTGATCACTCTTGGGTGATAAGATTTCTCAGTGGAACTGATATGCTTTGCCCAACTCTAAGACCTATAGTTTCCCCGTGGGATTTAAATGTTGTTCTTTCGGGACTTACTGAATCTCTGTTTGAACCCCTATCTCAATCTTCTTTTCGGTTAATTACGCTGAAAACTGTATTTCTCGTTGCTATTACCTCAGCCCGTAGGGTAGGAGAATTACAGGCCTTAAAAATGACTGACTGAACCTTTTTGCAGGAATTTTTCCGGACAAGATTGTCTTCCATTTTGATACCTCCTTTCTTCCTAAGGTGGTGTCAAAATTTCATAGGCAGGAGGAAATCATTATTCCCTCCTTTTGCGAAGACCCTAAGTCATCTGGTGAATGTAGATTTCATTCTCTAGATGTCAGGCGAGCTGTCCTTCAGTATTTGGACTCTACAAAACTATTTAGGAAGTCAGATTTCCTTTTTGTACAGTTTCTTGGATCAAATAAAGGATGGAAGGCTTCCAAATCATCAATTTCCAGATGGGTTAAGGTGGCTATTTCTGAGGCCTACAAGTCAGTGGAGAAGGTTCCACCTAAGTCTCTAAAAGCCCACTCTACTAGGTCTGTGGCTTCCTCATGGGCTGAGAAAGGTGATGCCTCGGTGGAACAGATGTGTAGAGCAGCTACATGGTCTTCTGCTCACACATTTAGAAAACACTACAGGGTTGATGTTAGTGCTGGGCAGGACTTGGCCTTTGGCCGTAAAGTGGTACAGGCTATTGCCCCCCCCTAATTTTTTATCTGTTATATCTCATGGTATACCGTCGTGGAGGATGAAATGGAAAAACTGGATTACTTACCGGTAATTTCCTTTTCATAAATCCTCCACGACGGCAGGGGGTTTCCCTCCCTAAAAAAAAAAATATATATATATATATATATATATATATATATATATATATATATATATATATATATAATCTATATCTTATATATTTTGTTATTTTGCTAGATGGTATATGAAGTTAATATACTTTCTCTATGTGCTATTATATCTTTAAAGGGATTCTGTCACCACGATTTTGCCTATTAAGCTATTTACACTACTGGATTCAGCTGATCATAAGGATTTCAAAAACGTTATTGTTAGAGATCATAGATGAAGATTTGATGCTAAAAAAACCTTTTTTAACAACTGCCAATCACTTACTTAAGGAGCCCGAGGGGATGTGCCCAGCGCCGTTGGCGCCCAGGACCGCCCACCTCATTAATATTCACTTCACTGCTTCAAGCAGTGAAGCTCCGTCATGGCTGTAATCCCGCGCAGGCGCAGTACCTCAAGCGGTCTGCACCCGTGCGGTCTGCGGGCATCGGCCTCAGAGGATGTTCTGCGCATGCGCCGGCTCTCCGCTCGACCCGGAAAGGAAGGAGTGCGCAGAGAGCCGGCGCATGCGCAGACCATCCTCTAAGGCCGATGCCCGCAGACCGCTTGAGGTACTGCGCCTGCGCGGGATTACAGCCATGACGGAGCTTCACTGCTTGAAGCAGTGAAGTGAATATCAATGAGGTGGGCGGTCCTGGGCTCCAACGGAATCGGTGTGGCCGGGCTCCAACATCCCCTCGGGCTCCTTAAGTGATTGGCAGTTGTTAAAAAAAGGGTTTTTTAGCATCAAATCTTCATCTATGACCTCTAACAATAACGTTTTTGAAATCCTTATGATCCGCTAAATCCAGTAGTGTAAATAGCTTAATAGGCAAAATCGTGGTGACAGAATCCCTTTAAATTAGTTCTTTATTTCACATTATAAGTTGATTGTGGTATGAATGAGAAGGCTCTCTAGGCTTCGGTCCAGAAAGACACTGAAGGTAAACTGAAGGCAGGGCCTGCTTTTAAACTTCCTCTCCCTACCTGGTTGGTGGAGGGTCATCTCTCATGGTATGCCGTCGTGGAGGATTCATGAAATGGAAATTACCAGTAAGTAATCCAGTTTTTTGAGTTATTGTCTTATGTGGGGGCTCATTTTTTGCGGGATGAGGTGACGTTTTCATTGGTACCATTTTGGTACCATAAGACTTTTTGATATTGATATTGACTTGATATTATACTTTTTGTGAGTCAAGGTGAAAAAAATAGCTGTTTTGGCATATTTTTTAAAAAAAAAATCTTTTTACAGAATTCACCTGAGGGGGCCAATCATGTGATATTTTTATAGAGCCGGTTGTTACGGACGCGGCGATACCCAATATGTCTACCGTTTTTATTTTTGTTACATTTTTTAAAATTTATTTTTGAACAGAATAAAATATTTTTTTTGTGTTGCCATTTTCTGAGAGCCATTTTTTTTTTATTTTTCTGGTGATTGTCTCAGGTAGGGTCTCCTTTTTGCAGGACAATATGACAGTTTGATTGGTACCATTTTGGGTTAAATACGCCTTTTTGATTGCCTCCTATTACACTTTTTGTGAGGCAAGAGGGGAAAAAATGGCTGTTTTGGCATAGTTTTAAAAAAAAAAAATTACAGCATTTACCTGGGGGGCCATCTCATTTAATATTTTTATAGAGCAGGTTGTTACGGATACGGAGATACCCAATATGTCTAACATTTTTATTTTTGTTAAGTTTTACACATTAGATGCATTTTTGAACAGATTAAAATCTTTTTTTTGGGCGATTGTCTCAGGTAGGATCTAAATTTCTGCACGACGAGATGACGGTTTGATTGGTACCATTTTGGGGTAAATACACCTTTTTGATCGCCTGCTATTACACTTTTTGTGAGGGAATGAGACCAAAAAATGGCTGTTTTGGCACAGTTTTTTTGTTTGTTTTTTTACTAAGTTCACCTGACCACGGCACTTTGACGGTTAATACGCCCGCATCGGTGTTTTCACCGATGTGGGCGTATGCAGCAGGGGTCCAGCTACTGGGAACAGCCAGCCCCCTGTAGCTGATCGGGTGGGCGCAGCTCCTGCACCCTCCCGATCAGCGCACCGTAGTACTACAGCACTGGGTGTCAAGCCCAGTATTACGGCGTTGGGCGTGATGGGGTTAAAGAAGAACTCCCGCAAAAAATTTTATCCCATGTCCTGCTAGAAAGGTACATGATGTAATCTGTAGTGAATGTCATTTTCTCACCAGTGTCTGTATTTTTTACTTATATAATCCTGAAGTTTCTTATAAGTGTCATGTGACTAGGAATTAGCCCCACCAACTCACACAGAAACTTATGTGTGGACAGAAAGTCTAATTCTCTATGCATTCCTATGGGAGCCTCACTTTCCGTCTCATAGGAATGAATAAAGCAGTGACTGGCTTCCTGTCCTGGGTCAGTTGGAGGTCAGGGTGTTGGTCACATGACCCAGTTACAATAAGAAGAAAGTGCATAACTCTCAATTAGAGTCCCTGATAAGAAGATTGCATTCACTACAGATTATATCTTGCACCTTTCTAAGGCTACTTTCACACTAGCGTTTACAAATTCCGGTATTGAGCTCCGTCATAGGGGCTCAATACTGGAATAAAACGCTTCAGTTTTGTCCCCATTCATTGTCAATGGGGACAAAACTAAACTGAAGAGAACGGAATGCTCCAAAATGCATTCCGGGGGGCCGAATACTTTCGCAAGGCACTGTACATGTGGACACAAATCACTATGAATAATGCAAAAAATCAGGCAGGTGGATTGTGGTTCTAGTGGAATCTCTCAATTGTTGGTGATGTATGCACTATGTTTATACAGCATTCAGAACATATAATACTCTAAGGCCCCATTCACATGACCGTATGTATTCCATGATCCGTATAAAAACGGAACGGAAAACATACAGAAAGTCTTCCGTAGTGTTCTGCAGTTTTGTGGGCCCATTGACTTTAATGGGGCTAAGGATGTGATTTTGCGGTATAGGACATGTATAGTATAGGACATGTTTTATTCTTTTTGTGGGGGAACTTCCGTGAGATACGGGATGCGGAATGCACACGGTGTGCATTCCGCATTTTTTTTCTCCTATGGAAAAATGAATGGTTCCGTATTGTTCCGCATCTTATCCACAAAAACGCGGATAAGATGCGGAAATGTACATACGGTCGTGTGAATGGGGCCTAAAAGTCCCTTTACACAGGATGACAGTGCAGCAGATTGTCAGGAAGGCACTGTTCTTTTCCGACAATCTGCTGTTCGCTGGTGAAGGAAACCACTGCAGTGAGCTCCTCCAGAGTTTGGGAAGGAGCGATCACTAATGCCATCCCTCTTCACTATACCAACTTGTTTGCCAGTAGCAGATGGTGTTTACACGTGTGCACGAACGATAGGATTACGCGATGAACAAGCATTTCACTCGTTCATCGGGTAATCGGTGGTACATATACACCACCAGAAAATCTCACCACATTGAAGTTCAAAGCTTTATTTTCATCTTTTAAAATGCGGTCTCAGGTTACATTACACCAGCTCAGCAATGGGCGTTTTGCACGTACCAAGAAATACGTGTGTAACGGATGTTGCCGAGCTGTGCAATGTGACCCGCATCTGAGACCGCATTTTAAAAGATGAAAATAAAGCTTGAACTTCAATGTGGTGTGTGCTGCTGTTTATCTACATTTTGCATGACTATGAATAGTTTATAACATGGTTTATAAGGATGAGAAAAGACATCTGTCCATCCAGTTCGGCCTGTTATCCTGCAAGTTGATCCAGAGGAATTCAAAAATCCCCTGTGAGGTAGAAGCCAATTTTCCCCACATTTCCCCACATTCCTCACCTTCCCGACTCCAATCAGGCAATCAGAATAACTCCCTAGATCAACGACCCATCTCTAGTAACTATAACCTGTAATATTGTTATTCTTCAGAAATACATCCAGGCCTCTCTTGAACTTTTTTTTTTAGTGAACTCACCTCCTAAGACAGAGAGTTTCATGGGTCTCACTGCTCTTACCATAAAGAATGCTGTTCTATGTTTGTGTACAAACCTTCTTTCCTCCAGACGCAGAGGATGTCCCCTTGTCACAGTCCTGGGGATAAATAGATGATGGGAGAGATCTCTGTACTGACCCCTGATATATTTATACATAGTTATTAGATCTCCCCTCAGTCGTCTTTTTTCTAAAGTGGATAACCCTAATTTTGATAATAATCTTTCTGGGTACTGTAGTCCACCCATTCCAGTTATTACTTTAGTTGCCCTCCTCTGAACCCTCTCCAGCTCTGCTATGTCTGCCTTGTTCACAGGAGCCCAGAACTGTACACAGTACTCCATGTGTGGTCTGACTAGTGATTGGTAAAGTGGCAGGACTATGTTCTCATCACGGGCATCTATGCCCCTTTTGATGCAACCCATTATCTTATTGGCCATGGCAGCAGCTGTCTGACACTGGTTTCTACAGCTTAGTTTGCTGTTCAGTAAAATTCCTAGGTCCTTTCCCATTTCAGTGTTACCCAGTGTTTTACCGTTTAGTATGTACTGGTGACTTGCATTATTCTTTCCTATGTTCATAACCTTACATTTGTACATAAGCCTCCAATCTATCCAAATCCATCTGTAGCAGTGTACTGTCCTCTTCTGTGTTAACTATAGACAGTTTATTGTGATCTGCAAAAAATATTTTACTGTCCAAGCCTTCTACAAGATCATTAATAAATATACTGAAGAGAATAAGGCCTAATACTGATCCCTGTGGTACCCCACTAGTGACAGTGACCCAATCTGAGTATCTACCGTTAATAACCACCCTCTGTTTTCTATCACTGAGCCAGTTACTTACCCACATACAGACATTTTCTCCCAGTCCAGGCATTCTCATTTTATATACTAACCTTTTATGTGGTACAGTGACAAATGCTTTGGAGAAGTCCAGATATACGACATCCATTGATTCGCTGCGGTCAAGTGTAGAACTTACCTCCTCATAGAAACGGATTAAATTAGTTTGACATGACCGATCCCTCATATAGCCATGCTGATATGGAGTTATTTGTATATTTCGTCTGGTATTGCAGCTCAGTTCCATTAAAGTGAATTGGGCTGATGTGTAACACCACAAATAACCTACTGACAAGTGTGGTCCTGTTTTTGAAAGACAGTAGTCATATTTTTCAAGTATTGCTAGAGGCAGATGCAATGGAAGCCTTGAGGCTTACTGTACACATTGAGAATTGTGTGTTTTTTGGGCACAGATTTTAGTGCAGAAAGAACACGGCTTATTACATTACATTGTGTTTTTAAATACTAAAACTGACATGCCATGCAGATTTTAAAATCCAAAGTGTGTCAGTTGTTCCTGTGGATTTTTAGTGTTAATTTTACCCTTTGCAATGAAAGTTTTATGGGATGTTGATGCTGCTTTCATAAACATTTTGACTATCCTCTAGATAGGTCATCATTTTTCCATTTCATCCTCCACGACGGCATACCATGAGAGATGACCCTCCTCCAACCAGGCAGGGACAGGAAGTTTAAATGTAGGCCCTCCTCCAGCTACCTTCAGTGTCTTCCTGTCCCTCCTGGCGGGGAGAGGCATCTCTCAGGGCATTGGCTCTAGGGCCACTCAGGTAGCAGTGCTGGGTGGATGAAATGGGAAAAAAATCTGCTATCCTGCATGAGGCAAGCGGCAGCTTCAGGCCCTATCTAGGGTACCTGAGGCTGTGTGGACTGCGGATCGCGCGTGCTGTTTCCTCCGGCGTAGGAGTATGCCATGCAGCGCCGGACACTCATGGAGTCCCTCCGGCTGGATGAACGGGCCTCCCTTCTGCCATCCTGTCGGGGCTCTGGTAAGGGATCCTTCCTGCTGCACGCCGGCAGTCTGTGCGCTCCGGCGTGGATCCGCGCTGTACGCGTGACGTCAGGGGGCGGAGCCTATCGAATTTTAAAAAAAGAGCGCCGTTCTGGGGAGCCCAGCTGATCTGAGGTCTGTAGGCAGCCAGCACTATATATTCTGGCGTTTTCTCTTGTTCCTCCCTGCCAGTATGATGTCTGACTTGGGAGTGGAGACTATGGAGACCCCAGTAGGCCCTTCTGCCGTGAGTTAAGGGACATGCTCCACTAAGTTTAACCCTGTCTTATCTTAGTGTATGTTTTAATGAGTGTCCTTATCTCTGTTTTTTCCCTATTGAATGGCTTAGAGTGAGAGAGAAAGTTCTCATAAGTCTAGGACTTCGGTGAAAGTTAAAAAACGTGCTATTTGCTCTGCTAAACTTTGAGTCCACATCTAGCAAATTGTGTGCAAAATGCACCAGCAATATTGCTAAGGATATCGTTCCCTCTCTTAAGGAGGAACTTAGGGAGGTGATTAAAAACGAGATGAAATCCGCTCTAGAAGGAGTTGCGGTTTCTGATCCCGCTCCTTCTGGTTCTGGGAGAAGGAGGGAATCTAGATTGTGTCCTTCTGATTCCTCCTCTTCCAATTCTGACTTAGAAGAGGGTGAGTCTGGTGATTCTGACGCTTCTTCAGACTCAGAATTCAAACGGTTTTTGTTTTCTGCGGATGATACAAAGGAGCTTATTAAGGCTGTCAGAGCAACTATGGATCTTCCGGATGAAAAGATTCATCGTTCTGTTCATGACGAGATGTTCAGCAGCCTTGAACAAAAAAAGAAAAGGATGTTTCCGGTTCATAAAAACCTTCATACTCTGATCAAACGGGAATGGAAGGTTCCGGATAGGAAACTATTTATCCCTAAGACTATTAAGCATAGGCTTCCCTTTAGTGAGGAAGATGAGTCATTACTAACACAATGTCCTAAGGTGGACGTTTCTTTATCCAAGTTGGTTAAAGGTTTTAACTCTTTGCCTTTTGAAGACATGGGTTCCCTGAAGGACCCCTTGGATAAAAAAGTGGACGCCTGTCTGAAAAGATCTTGGGACGCTGCAGCAGCTCTATTTAAGCCCAATCTGGCAGCTACGTCAGTATCTAGAGCTCTTAAAAAATGGTTAATCCAACTTGAGTCTTTGTTAAAGGACAATACTCCCTTTGACTCCTTAAAGGATTCATTTCCGTTATTGTTAAAAGCAGTAGACTTCATCTCTGACGCTACGATTGAGTCTGTCAGAATCTCTGCTAGATCTACTGCTCTGACAGTCGCGGCTCATAGAGCCTTATGGCTTAAATCCTGGTCTGGGGATTTATCGTCCAAGATGAAATTGTGTAATATCCCCTTCCATGGGGAAATGTTATTTGGTCAGGATCTTGAAAAAATCCTAGAAAAGGCGGCAGACACTAAAAAGTGTTTTCCTTCTGGCAAGAGAAAATATCCTTTTCGTAAATTCCGAAGGGGAAATATTTTTCAATCCAAAAAAGCGGATAAAAGCAAAACTCCCAGAGGAGGAAAGAGTAGGGGATTTCTGTTTAATACCAAGCCAGCAGAACCAGCCAAACAATGACGCCAGAAGCATAGTGGGGGGAAGATTAAGACTTTTTGTGGAGAATGGGAAAAAGTTACCACAAACCCCTGGGTGCTAGGCATCATAAGATCAGGGTTCAGAATTCCCTTCTTCCGTTCCCGGCCACAAAATATGTTTGTCAGCACCCCTCTTCAAAAATCAGACCTTCTTCAGTGCGAGTTGGAAAAAGGAATTCAGGAGCTTCTGAAAATGGAGGCTATCGTTCCAGTACCTCAAGAACAGAGAGGTCTCGGGTAATATTCCACGGTTTTTCTCGTAAAAAAAAACGAGTGGGAAGTTCCGACTTATCCTAAATTTGAAAAAATTTAACAAATTCATAAAACATCAGAAGTTCAAAATGGAAACCATATCCTCGACCTTAAACCTGTTAAAAAAAGGGGATTTTATGGCTTCTCTGGATTTAAGAGATGCCTACTATCACATCCCAATTTATCAAGCAGACCAAAAGTTCCTAAGATTGGCGGTATTTCTGAAGGGGGTTCTTTGCCATTTTCAGTTCCAAGTTCTCCCCTTTGGAATTACGTCTGCCCCTCGAGTGTTCACCAAAGTCATGATCGAGCTGGTGGCGCACTTGAGGAGACAGAATGTTATAATCGTTCCGTAACTGGACGACCTCTTGATTGTGGGGAATTCAGCTGGTTGGTTGATAAATTGGGAAAAGTCCAATCCTGTTCCCTCCCAGCAGGTAAAGTTCCTGGGCATGATGCTGGATTCAGTCAAACAAAAAACCTTTCTGCCACCCCAAAAGATAGTCATTGACATCAAAAATTCGGAAATTCCAGAATCTTCCCTCCTGTCCGGTCAGAGACGCGATGTCGCTTCTGGGATCACTGACAGCGTGCATTCCTGCGGTCAGGTGGGCCCAGTTCCACACGCGGATCTTTCAGGGTTGGCTACTGAAATCCTGGGACAGGGATCAAGAATCTCTAGATTTGGTCATTCTCGTTCCCAGTCAAGTAAAACTCTCCCTAAACTGGTGGCTGGATGTGTCCCACCTCCAGAAGGGCGTCCCCTGGGTAACCAAGGAGTTGGTTACGGTAACTACAGATGCAAGTCGGTGGGGGTGGGGAGCTCACTGCCTTCAGTTCTCGGTTCAGGGTCAGTGGCCTCCCCTTCTGGACAATCTGTCTTCCAATCAGAGAGAGCTCTGGGCTGTCTGGGAGTCGCTAAAAAATTGGTCAAATCTGCTGTCAGGCAAGGACGTGCAGATAAGGACAGACAACACCTCGGTAGTGGCGTACTTAAATCGTCAGGGAGGTACAAGAAGCGTATCTCTAAGTCACATTTCAGGGAATATTTTTTCCTGGGCGGAGAACCATTTAAGATCTCTGTCGGCGGTTCATCTAAAGGGCCTATTGAACTCGGAAGCAGATTTCCTCAGTCGTGTCCAACTTCATTCTGGGGAGTGGTGTCTTCACAGAGAGGTGTTCCTTCAGATCTGCGAGAGGATGGGGTCGCCTCTGATAGACCTATTCGCGAATCGTCAAAATGCGCTTCTTCCAACCTTCTTTTCCCTGAATCCTGGGGACGGGAATGCTGGAATAGACGCCCTCTCGCAGACCTGGAATTTCCCCCAGGGATACGCATTTCCTCCCCTTCCTCTCATTCTGAGGGTTTTGAAGAAGGTTCGAGTAGACAAGGCGCGGATAATTCTGATTGTCCCCTTGTGGCCCAAGAAGGCCTGGTTTCCATTGCTAAAGATCCTGTCGGTGACCAGTCCTTGGGTTCTTCCCTGGCGACACGATCTTCTGAGTCAGGGACCAGTGTTGCACCCATATGTTCAGAGTTTACACCTTGTAGCTTGGAATCTGAGAGGTTAGTTCTTAAATCCAAGGGCCTCTCGGATGCTGTAATAAAGACCATGAGAGCTAGTAGGAAGGAGGTTACCTCTAGGATTTATGCTAAGGTCTGGAAACGTTATTACAGTTGGTGCATTGAGTCTAAATGAGTCCCAAATTTTTCCATTCAAAATGTGCTCAGTTTCCTGCAATCGGGTTTCACAAAGGGTCTTTGCCCCAGTACCTTGCGGGTTCATATTTCTGCTTTGAGTTCAGTTTTTGATTTCAAAATAGCTGATCATCCATGGATTATAAGATTTCTCCGTGGTGCTGACAGGCTTCGCCCGACGTTGAGACCCATCGTACCTCCTTGGGATTTAAATATAGTTCTTTCGGGGCTTTCGGAGTCCCCGTTTGAACCTCTGTCTCAGTCCTCTGTTAGATCTATTACCTTGAAAACGTTCTTCCTTGTTGCGATCACCTCAGCCCGACGGGCAGGAGAGATGCAGGCCCTCAAAATTACTGAACCGTTTTGCAGAATTTTCCCGGATAGGATTGTGTTTCGTTTCGACACCTCCTTTTTGCCCAAGATGGTTTCTAAATTTCATAGACAGGAGGAAATCTTCCTTCCTTCCTTCTGTGACAATCCTAAGACTCCTGGGGAACGTAAATTTCATTCTCTAGACGTCAGACGTGCGGTCCTGCAATATTTAGATTCTACTAAACAGTTTAGGAAATCTGACTTCCTGTTTGTACAGTTTGTGGGGGCCAATAAGGGAATGAAAGCCTCTAAGGGGTCCATCTCCAGATGGGTAAAATCGGCTATTTCTGAATCTTACAAGGTAATGGGCAGGATTCCGCCAGAATGTCTGAAAGCCCATTCTACCAGGTCTGTGGCTTCCTCCTGGGCTGAAAAGGGGGATGCTTCGGTGGAGCAAATTTGTCGTGCCGCCACGTGGTCTTCCCCACATACTTTCATAAAGCATTACAGGGTTGACGTTAGTACTGGGCAGGACTTGGCCTTCGGCCATAAAGTGCTACAGGCTATTGTCCCTCCCTAAGTTCTTGATCTGTTACATCTCATGGTATGCCGTCGTGGAGGATGAAATGGAAAAACTGGATTACTTACCGGTAATTTCCTTTTCATGAATCCTCCACGACGGCAGGGGATTTCCCTCCCTAAAATATAAAAAAAAAAAATATATATATGATTTATTTAGAGATCTTATTTGTTAAGTTCTTCTTGTTAAGTGGGGAGGTATATTAAGTAATATTTCCTCTCCTCTATGAAGTTATAGCAAGTAGAAAGTGTATGGAGTTAATATGCTCGTCTACCTTATTTAAGTCCCATACTTAGATTTTTTCTTTCATCACATAATTTAAGTTTTGGTTGTGGTACGAATGAGTAGGCTCTCTAGGTTCGGTCCAGAAAGACACTGAAGGTAGCTGGAGGAGGGCCTACATTTAAACTTCCTGTCCCTGCCTGGTTGGAGGAGGGTCATCTCTCATGGTATGCCGTCGTGGAGGATTCATGAAAAGGAAATTACCGGTAAGTAATCCAGTTATCTGATTGGTGGTGGTCCAACATCCAGGACCCCTGCCGATCAACTGCTTGAGCCTTCTTAAGCCTTGCTTAGGCCATGCGACGTCACACTCATCTTTTACGTGGCCTACGGGCAGCTCAGCCCCATAGAAGTGAATGCAGCTAAGCTGCAATACCAGGCACAGTTGCTATACAATTTACCACTCTGTGCTTGGTGAGCAGAGAGAAGGCTGCAGTGCAGCTGATCGACGGGGGTCCTGGGTGTTAGACCCCCACCGATCAGATAGGTCATCAGTAAGAAATTTTACTCCATTTAATTGGAACACGGAAGGTGATAAAACTAATATGTCAAACTTATTACCCTGATTCTGCAGTTTTTAGAAATATTTCATATTTGTCCCTAGAGTGTTTCTTGACTAAAATACCAGCCTCAGAATTGAAGGAGCACCTTGTGGAATTAGGGTCCCCCATTTTTTAGGAGGTTTTTCAGACACCATTTCAGGTTGCAGAGGCCTTGAGATGCTAAACCATAAGAAACACCCCCAAAAGGCCCCATTTTGGAAACCACACCTTTCAAGGAATTAATACTGGCTACAGTGAGCATCTTGACCTCACAGAGGTTTCATAGAATTTAATTAGTGAATGAGGATGAAGAAACAGTGAGTACAGTGCTCCCAGCTCTAGCTGTACTCACTGCTGGCCCTCTTCATGGCTGCAGCATTTCCAGGAGCAGAGTGTAAGAGCGGAGGAAGGACCTGTGGGAGCGTTAGGCAAGGAGGCGGGCCAGTGTCTGAGGCACTGAGGGCTGTGTGGAGCTGCATCAGGGAGGAGGCGGGGCCAGTTTGTGAGGAGGACAAGGCACTAAGGGATGTGTGGAGCTGTGAGGAACTTCTTTCAAAGTAAGTGAACCTTCATGTAAATGTGCTGGAGCCTGTGCATGAGGGATGATCAGTGTATGAGGAGGGGGGGGGGGCTCAGTATATGAGGGGAGATGCTGTGTGGAGGATGGGGGTGATCAGTATATGAGGGGAGATGCTGTGTGGAGGATGGGGGTGATCAGTGTATGAGGGGAGCATATACTGTGGAGGATGGGGGTGCTCAGTGTAGGTGGGCAGATACTGTGGTGGCACTAGTGCTGCACTATGTCCCAGCAGCGCACAGCTCCAGTACATATTGTATATAGGAGCACACTGACAGGACCTAGTCCAGCACTGGCGCCAGTACACAGAACCAAGAACGATGGCGTCTGGAGGAGAAGCAGAGAGGAGAGTATAAAATATAAATAAATATATAATTTATATTTTTCTAGTCAGAGGGCTGCATTTAATGGAGGGAGATTATAGGGGGCGATGGGTTTTCGATAAATTTGAGGCCTGTATACATTTGGGGACTGATCTGGAATTTGGATTAGTTTTGAGATCTGATTTGGAGGTCTGCATTAATTTTGGGATCTCATGTGGGCTGCCTTACATCTGGTGGTATTAGAGGCAGAGCTTGCAAGTGCTTCCAAGCACTGGGACTACATGAAAAGCTGATGCACAAGTTTTCCTTGGTTGGATGTGTATTCATCACACCATTGCTAAACATCATGACCCAACAAGAAAGTCTGTTCAGATTTGTTGTTCATCTTTCAAATGTCTTTGTTGAAACTTGCAGACGCCACTGACGCAAACAGTGTGAAAGGAGCTGTAGTAGAAGTTGAAAAACATCTGAACGGGTCTGGGTTAAATCTGCTGATAAATAATGCTGGTGTGATGCCACGTGTAAACCTGGACAAGGTTGATGCTGATGATATGATCGATACCTTCAGAACAAATGTGGTTGGACCCATGCAAGTAACCCAGGTACTGTACTAGTCAGAGCTAAATTTCACGTTGTTCAGTTGTGGAAATGCTGACTAAGGATTTATTCACACACTGTAAAATTAATTTCACAGTTTCTGTAGCATGCACATTCAGGTGGATAGGGCAGTTGCAGAAATATTTTTATGAATATTATGAGCACAGTGTTGCCATTTTGCTTACATACCATATTCTGGGGGACTGCATAATGCTCCAGTTAAAGATACAAATCAAATAATTTATTAAAATATTCTCTTGTATCCTTCACCACTTTTTCCACTTTCCAGTATTTTATCTATTTTTACTCTTGCACATTGTAAGAATATAAGGCATCATGCATGTGAACTTATTTTTCTCCAGTGAGCTCTATTTTTTTTTTTTTTTTTAACGGATAGCACACTGACCCATACAAGTCAATGGGGCTATTCACAAATCCTTTTCTTTTTTTCCATGGATCCGTGTGTCCAGTACAGGAATCTCACCACTCGCTACCATTTCACCTATTTTTACTCTTGAGTGAATATAAGGCATCATGCAGACTAAACTGATAAAAACTCACGTGCAAAACCATGAACAGACCCTGACTCATTCCATACTGCTGGTGTTAAATAAGCCCAATGATTTATTAGTTTCACAGCAAGCTGTCATCAAAGGAAGCTTTTATTAATGTACTGTTTCAAAGTAGTGACTACATATACCATATTACAACCTCTGACAAGCGAATGGATTGATTCAACAGAGTTCTTGAGCAGGGAGGCCTCAGTCTTTTGGTCAGTGATTTCTATCAGTGACTGTGAGCCAAAAGCAGGGTTTGAGCCTCCAAAGGGACAAGGTCTAAGGGACCACGTGCTTCCAGTCTTATTGTGGCTGGTATGTTTAAATAAGCCACGTGTCTGTCTGTGAGTATCCTGCTCTCCAGCAGAAATACAAGGACACTGCAGCACTTTACATAGCTGAAAGACAGACAGCTATAACCAGCTGATAGACATCAGGATACTCATGGACAGACACGTCGCTGAGGCTACTTTCACATTAGCGTTTTTAAATTCCGGTATTGAGTTCCGTTATAGGGGCTCAATACCGGAAAAAAACGCTTCAGTTTTGTCCCCATTCATTGTCAATGGGGACAAAACTGAACTGAAGACAACGGAATGCTCCTGAAAGCATTCCGTTCCGTCTTCAGACCGGAGAACAAACCGCAGCATGCTGCGGTTTGCTCTCCGGTCCAGGCATCCACACCAAGACGGATCTGGAATGACCCCCAATGCAAGTCAATGGGGACGGATCCGTTTGGTGTGGACACACCAGTAATCCGGATCTGTCCTCCATTGATTTCCAATGGGGGGTCATTCCAGATCCGTCTTACATACATAGATACAGACATACAGACATACATACAAACATACAAACATACATACTCACATACTCCAGGGACGCCGGCAGCATGTCTTCACGCGCCTCCTGCGCGCAGCTATGACGTTTCCCCACTGCGCCCAGCAGAGGGCGCTGTGGGGAATCGTCATCACTGCGCGCAGGAGGCGCGTGAAGACGTTCTGCCGGCGTCCCTGGAGTATGTGAGTATGTATGTATGTCTGAGTCTTGTTTCAATGTGTGTCATGTGTGGGGCCGGAGCGCTGCTGCGGCTCCACACATGTATAGCGTTAGCACGGATCCGTTGGCACCCTTTAGGTGCCGGATCCGTGCTAACGCTAGTGTGAAAGTAGCCTTATTTAAACTTACCTGGAACAATAAGACTGTAAACACTCAACCCCTCTACAACAGCTTCTGATAACATCGGACCGGAAGTACACGGTGATACAGCCGCAGGGAATGTTCAGCTATACCACAAGCAAATTAACTACTGTATTTCAGCATGTTTGAAGCTATACGTTACAAGATACATCGTTTTTTTTCCACAACCAAACAAATACCTGTCATTATTATTGAAGACACAGCAGAAACAAAAATTACCCCATAAAACGTAACCTTTAATAGTATTCATAGCTATAATCCACTCTCCTCATCCAGCAAAGGACACCAACTTATCTGTTTCCCCAGTATCTAGGACAGGGATCAGCAACTTTTGGCACTCCAGCTGCTGTGAAACTACAATTCCAAGCATGCTCCAGTCATTTCTATGGGAGTTCAAAGAAGAGCAGAATAAGTATGCATGCTGGGAGTTGTAGTTTCACAGCAGCTGGAGTGGTGGAAGTTGCCTGTCCCTGATCTCGGAGGCTCCATCCAACAGACGACTACCCCTAATAAGGGGCCAAGATAAATGTTCTGTGTATCTTTAGGCCTGGGAGCATAGAATACAGTAATGTTTAATCATTGAGCCTACTTTCACTATTTATTAGACCCCTGAGCAGCTGCACTGTCATCTCATTAAGGCCCCTTTCAGACGAGCAAGTTCCACACTTCAGACTCGCAGCGTGAGTTTGCAGCAGCTCCCGTCCTGACAGGGGCGGACACAGAGAACAGAGGGCCCCTGTGCAAGGAATGTACCTGGCCCCCCCTTCCCCGGACATAATCCCTTCTCCCCCTACTCAGCCCCTCTGACATTTCATCCTCCGATGCTCTCCCTTGACCTGCGCTGTAAAGCACAGGGCAAGGGCTGTTTTGTTTACATTTCTACACTGCTAAGCACAGGCTAGGGCGGCGCTAAAGCCCATCCATTAGTGCCAGTGACGTCACTGGGCTCACTGCTAGGCGGAAGTCCCCCTTCCCCATATTACCCCCAGTGGTAATAAGGCTCCCTACAGTGCCCTCAGTACTAATAAGGCACCCCTAATAGAAATAATGCCAATCTATAAGGCACTCCTATGGAGCTTTCAGTAGTAATGCCCGCCACTACTGTCCACAGTATTTATAATGTTCCCTTCAGTGCCCCCTGTAATTATAAGACCTCCTGCCGTACCCTCTAGAGCAGGGGTGCCCAACCTTTTTTGGCCTGAACCAATTCCAAGGGCCGAAAATAAAACTTAAAGAGGTATTACCAATTGAAATACTGTATTTATGGCATATTGAACATACAGTATATACCATAAATGTATTGTTACAGTTCTAGGACTCCCAATAATAGGAGAATACATGAAAGATACATGTAAGAAGCCATAAGACATAGACCTACATGCCTTTTACCAGATGTTTGGGGGCCGCACAGAATGGTATCGAGGGCCGCAGGTTGTGCACCTCTGCTCTAGAGTTATAATATTCTCTGTAGTGCCCCTATAAATTATAATTCCTGTCCTCTCCCTCCAGTCTTCTATACCATGCAGTCCCATGTAAATAACATCAGTCCTCTCCCACCAGTTTCCTATATGATACAGTCCCATGTAAATAACCTCTCTTCCTTAGTCTTCTATACAATACAGTCCCATGTAAATAGCATCACTCCTCTCCCTCCAGTCTTCTATAACATGCAGTCCCATGTAAATAACACCATGCACCTCCCACCAGTCTTCTATACCATGCAGTCCCATGTAAATAACACCAATCCTCTCCCACCAGTCTTCTATACAATACAGTCCCATGTAAATAACACCAGTCATCTCCCCTCAATCTTCTATAACATACAGTCCCATGTATCTAACACCCCTCCCCTCCCTTCAGCCCCTCAAACATACAGTCCCAGTTAAATGACATATTCCCTCCCCCCCTTTAAGCAAGGAGGAGGTATAATGGGGAGAACCACAGCATTTCTCTGGCACTCGCATTCATTCCACAGGTCTCCACTGCTGAGCCCTGCCTTTCTCTGCACTGGTCACATGATGGTGACCTCATCACAGGTCCTACCACCACTTCAGTGTTGAAAAGATCACATGACTGTGATGTCATGGAAGGTCCTTTAGCTTTGGAGTATAGCCAGAATGGGCAGCAGTTTCACAGTAAGTCCCAACCAGGGCACACCAACCCCCTTAGAAAGGGCCCCCCTCCCTCTCTGGGCCCCTGTGCAGCAGGTTCAGTATGTCCGCCCCTGCATCCTGACCTCCCAGCAGTGACGGGACGCATAGCATTATATTGATTTACGATGCTATGTAAAGGGCCCATTCACACGACTGTGTGAATGGGTCCGCATCTATTCCGCAAAATTGCCCCATTCACTTCAATGGGCGGCATGCAATCTTGCCAAGCCGCAGCTCTGTGCCGCAGCTCTGCAAGAAAATATAAAACATGTCCTATTCTTGTCCGCGGACAAGAATAGGCATCTTCTATGGGGTGCTGGCAATGTGTGTTCCGCAAATTGCGGAAGACACACCGTTCAGCATCCGTGGTATTGCAGATCCGCATTTTTGCGGACCCACAATACCACGGCCGTCTGAACGGCCCCTAACTCTTACAGTCTGGAATGCATTGGATAAGACTGGCAGCATTATGCCAGTGTTATACAATACATTCTAGAACTATAAGGGTTACATAGCATTGTAAATCAATATAATGCTGTGCAATCCCTGCAGTGCTGAGAGGTCAGGACAGGAGCTGCTGCATACTCACGTTGGGAGTCCAATGCGTGGAACTCGCTTGTCTGAAAGGGGCCTAAAGCAGGGGTTTCCTGGTCTATGTATTTAGCCATTTGCCCTGACTATCCTGCTCTATAGTATATAGAGCTGTAATTTCTATTACTATTTAAGACAAGCCATGCTGTATTAATATTTATTGAATATAACTGCGCCATAAAATACATAAACCTTGTTGGTGCTACTATAGTAAATCTACATACAGTATGTGGCATTAAACATAAAAATATGCCTATGGATGGACATGAATATTAATAACTGTATACACTCAGTGGACTACCTTTTTTTTTTATTGATGTTTATATGTGTATTAATGTTTAACGATTTTTTTTTACATATTTTATATATTTTTCATCTATTTTTTTTCTATCATGATTTTCTTTTTTTTCTATTTTACTGCAAGGGTCCCACAATAATTATTAAAGTGAGGGATCAAATGTTATAACTATATAATTAATTCCTTTATCATCTAATCTATCAGTAATTCTGAACTAATGTTTTAATAAATACAATATTTTAATATAGCATGAACCAGATGTGTGAGAGTGCTAGCTTTATTCTTTATATACTTTTCTATTGCAATACGTGGCCTTTTGGACAGCCAATAAGCTATAGCACCCACATTTTCCATTATTGCAATAACAGTGAGCCGCTATCCAGTGTAAATTAATCTCAATTCCCAGATCCGCAATAAATCGGAATTCCAAGATAACCTGGGCAGACGGTGCTAATTCTCTTGAACAAACATTTCATTTTCCGGTCAAATAAGGATAATACCTTGTACACATATTTCAGACTTGTCTCTTTGTTTAGTCTATCAGATAACAATGGACAAGGTCTCCCACAAACATAGTAACATAGTTTGTAAGGCCGAAAAAAGACATCTGTCCATCCAGTTCAGCCTGTTTTCCTACAAGTTGATCCAGGGGAAGGCAAAAAAAACCCTGTGAGGTAGAAGCCAATTTTCCTCACTTTAGGGGGAAAAATTCCTTCCCGACTCCAGTCAGGCAATCAGAATAACTCCCTGGATCAACGACCCATCTCTAGTAACTATAACCTGTAATATTATTACCCTCCAGAAATACATCCAGGCCCTTCTTGAACTCTTTTAGTGAACTTACCATCACCACCTCCTCAGGCAGAGAGTTCCATAGTCTTACTGCTCTTACCGTAAAGAATCCTCTTCTATGTTTATGTACAAACCTTCTTTCCTCCAGATGCAGAGGATGTCCCCTCATCACAGTCACAGTCCTCGGGATAAATAGATGATGGGAGAGATCTCTGTACTGACCTCTGATATATTTATACATAGTTATTAGATCTCCCCTCAGTCGTCTTTTTTCTAAAGTGAATAACCCTAATTTTGATAATCTTTCTGGGTACTGTAGTCCACCCATTCCAGTTATTACTTTAGTTGCCCTCCTCTGAACATTCCAGATAAATCTTCCATTTATACTTGGGTGAGGATAGTTTAATCACACAAAACGAATTCCAAGTGATCAGTCTCAATAGTCACACTTTAGAGGCCTCATGTTCTTTCACTTGAATAAGCCAAGTGGTGGGAAACTGCTTTGTATAACCATGGTAATTCATTGGAAAATTTGTCAAAGCCAAAAACTGGTGAAATTAGATGTGTGTGTGAAAGAACCGTTATGGATCTGTTAGGAGTGCCCACTTGCATTTTCTACTTGAAACAAAGGTACAGTCCAGGTGCCACCTGTCAATTAGCGCTAACCTTGGTATGGTACCTGCGGCTCGAGCCACACATTCATAGCACTCGTAGATATAGTAGCCAGAGACACACAACAAGAAGCCGATTTCTACTGTATGGCCATTCATGTAATGCATGGACAGCCCAAGTCTGCAAGAGTTTTGAAACTCACTGCTTGCTCTGGTCTCTCGTAAATGACTCCCATGTCCCCTAATAGTGGACATATGTTGTCCCAGAGGTGTAGCTAGCCCCCTCACTGTAGTTATGTCCATCTTGTGGCCCCTTCACAGTAGTTATGTCCTCCTCTCGCAGCAGTAATGCCCACCTTTGGCCCCTAGTGCCCCCTCCAGCACCATTAATAAAAATAAAAAAAAACACCCCTGGTTGTCCTGATGGTAAAAACCTGTTAACATGAGATCAGTAGTACTATACATATAGAAAGAATTTGACCTAATGTTTATGTTCACCTCTAGGCTTTTTATCCATTGCTGAAGAAATCTGCAGAAAATAATGCACAGGAGCCTTTAGGCTGCAAGAGGGCGGCTCTGGTGAATGTGTCCTCTTCGCTGGGCTCTATTGAAAAAACCACATTGACCTTTGATTTTGAAAAACAAGTCATCTCCTACCGAATCAGCAAGGTATAGTCAATTGTGCCTTTTATGTGATTCCAAGTAAAATGTTTGTGTAAGGCTACTTTCACACTAGCTTTTTATTTTTCCAGTATTGAGTTCCGTCATAGGGGCTCAATACCGGAAAAACGCTTCAGTTTTGCCCCCATTCATTATCAATGGGGACAAAACTGAACTGAAGAGAACGGAGTGCTCCTAAAAGTATTTCATTCAGTTCTTTTCAGTCTCCAGACCAGAGAGCAAACCGCAACATGCTGAGGTTTGCTCTCCGGTCTGGGCATCCGCACCAAGACGGATCCGGAATGTCCCCCAATGCAAGTCAATGGGGACAGATCCGTTCAGTGTAACATAATAGTAAACGGATTCGTCCTCCATTGACTTTCAATGGAGTTCATGACGGATCCATCCCTTTACCTTTTCCCTGTCGGCTCCCTCCAGCAGGTGGTGCTGTGGTGAAACTTACCACTGTGCGTGCCGTCTTCCTCCTCGTCGCTGGGACAGGTTGGGAGCTGCAGGGAAAGGTAAGTTTACCCCCCCCTCCCCCTCAACACAGTATCTTACATCTGTGGGGCCAGAGCGCGGTTCCGGACCCACATGTGTACCTCCCGAGATGCCGATCAGCTGAGGCAGGGATTTCTCCACAAGGCTCCTACCCTGTGTTTGAAGGCCTTTAGTCTGGGGCCTGTGTAGCAAACTACATACATACATACATACATACATACATACATACATACATACATACACACACACAACGCTTTGAAATTAGTCTCAAGTATATTCTTATTCATGCGAATGAAATAATTTTTGTGGCTCAGTATGGGGGTTAAAATATGAAGAAGTTTTGGTTGAATGTTTTATTACGTGTTAAAAGCTAAATTCACAATGTACCAATGACCTACGTACTGTATGCCAAAAGAATGCCCTTTTCGCATACGTACGTCAGAGTGGTATACATTGAATAGTGTAGTTGAGTATGCTGTTCACAGACCTCTCCTGCAAACAATGTATACCCAGTAATTTGTTTTTTAATAGTAGTGAATAGGTGACATACCACTGTATGCCTGTATATTGAAGGTTTGCGGTGGAGGTATATTTTGGGAATATTTTCCTATGTAAACCTCAGACATACACTGCAGTGTGAACAGAGTCTAGGGACAGTACATACACTTCCTGAATACATGTTACTATTACAACTACGTTACTATTTTGCTGACATATTTAGCACCTCTCTTTACAGGCAGCTCTGAATATGCTTACGCGTTTGCAATCTGAATCATACAAGAAGGATGGTATTATTTGTACAGCTCTTCACCCTGGCTGGGTTAAAACAGAAATGGGAACTGAGAGGGTGAGTTACATAGGGATGTGGGTGAATGGTAGGAGGGGCAGCTAGACTGGATCAACATTTTAGTTGATATTCCTTCAATCCTATAAGCTGTATGTAGTCATAGTGCCATGAATATGTAACAGTCTTTCAGAACTTATACAGATGCTTCTTGGAAAACTTGTGCTTGAAGCTTTTTTTTTCAAAACTGAGTCTTCACTTTTTACCAGAATTGCAGATTCTTCTACAGTACTGTGCATTGATCTAATATTGCAGGTCTATCCTTAAAGGGAACCTGTCACCTCCTTTTCTGAAAATGAGCTGTTAACAGTACCTTAAAGTAGAGCCGAGTGTGATCCTAATGCTGTTGTTGAAACTGAGAACTGCCGGATGAAAACGCTGAAAACTGAACTTTTAATCTTGCTGCGCGGGCTTTCCGGTGTGGGCTTGAAGTCAAGGGGGCAGCGGCCTCCTTGCTTCAAGTCAAGAAAGCCACTCCCCACTTGCGCTTGACTGACAGTTAGCCCGGGTGCCGGGGATCGCAGAAATCTCGCGCATGAAAGCCCGCGCAGCAAGATTAAAAGTTCAGTTTTCAGCGTTTTCATCCGGCAGTTCTCAGTTTCAACAACAGCATTAGGATCACACTCGGCTCTACTTTAAGGTACTGTTAACAGCTCATTTTCAGAAAAGGAGGTGACAGGTTCCCTTTAAAATGTGTTCCTTGAACTCCGTTCAAGGACCCCAGAACAAAGCACATGTATTTATACATTTTATTTTTTTTTAAAATCTTATTCCTTTTCCCAAGTTCTGCACTTGTCACGTACATACCAAATCTGAGGCCCCATAAGAGAGATCTGTCATTTCTGCATGGCAAGTAAAAAAAAAATATTAATTTTAAAAACGTACAGTATGTATGTGTATATGTGTGTGTATATGTATGTATATATATATATATATATATATATATATATATATATATATATTTTCTAATGTTAAAACCCTAACAAAAAGATATATTGCAAAAAGAAACCTTTGCATTAAAAACGTGCATTATTTTTCTAATAATGAATTCACATTACCTGAAATATTGGACCTTGATAATTCTTGTTTTTTGTTCCCAGTGCCTTCTTGGAGTGGGTTTATGATCTGCCCTGCACACAACTGTGGTCCACGAAATACAGATGCGGCGCTTGTTGCATCCACACATGTGCAGACCCATTGACTTCAATGTTCATGTTTCCTCTTTACGGAAAGGACATATGGATGTGGAAAGCATATGGCTCATCCATATGCATTCCCCCCTCTGTATGTCTGTTCTGATAAAAGAAACACTGTGTTCCCAAATTGTGGACCATGGACCCACTGAAAACAATGGGTCTGCAAAAATAGACATGTACATAGACTGCATCCGTATTTTGCAGATCTGCAGTTTGAGGACCTCAAAATAGACCAGTCGTGTGCATGGGGCCTTATCCTTTATCCCTAAATAGCCCCTATAATTATATGAATTAAGGTAGGATTTGGGTAGGAGACGGGTCCTTGCTAGTGCTTGTGGTAAATAAAAGTTCTTTTTGTGTATGGCCAGTCATACAGATAGCATAGCTGTCAGACAAACACTTATTTGGTCAACAGCTATCACTCCAGATCCACTCATACACATGACCGCTTGGCTTAGCCTAGAAAGCATGTGTTTTCAGTAGGAATAGGGTAGGAAGCTGTTGCCAGACTCCACTGACAGCGACTTATCTTTCCGAGAACAAAATAATTAGGAAGTTGAAATCCAGCTTGTCTGATCCTTATCTCTCCAACGTCTGCCGTTGTGGGGAGAGTCAGGAGGCCCCCATGTACATTAGATGGTCAGGCGGTCCCACCAAAATTAGTAGGTTTGGCCAACGTACATGAAATGTGTTTGGCCAGCTTAAGGCTGTTCACACATGTTAGTATCTGTTGCTTCGGGTTTCTGTTGCTCTGAGATAAACTGAATAGCATAGTCCACTGCTCTACTTGTTCCTGTAAAAAGTAAAATCTGCAACCTGTGTACCCTTTATTAGTTAATCAAAGTCATCAGCATGTTAATATATTCAACTCAATAAATCTGTCATATATGTCCATGCTATGGTAATAATGGAAGCAGTGCAGGCCCATGAGGCAGATTCCCTTTGGCCACTCACTGAGGGCTGCTCGTATAGGTTGCCCCAGCCCAGTGAATTCTGATTACTCTCTGTACAGCACTGTCTGTCACAAGATCACTGGTTCCATCCTCTGTCTTCTCTTTATGGAGCTGAGGAACATGTTGTCTTTCTTCTGCTCAAGGCAGTAGTTCAGCAGCTGGATCCTGGCGTGTACGGGTGAGTCCATCAATATAGAGTGAGGGAATTACCAGATTGATACTAGGGAGGCAGCAGTTAGCCTGTATAATATCCAGTGTAGCAGCAACTGTCTGGTCTACAGACAGCCAGGTTGATGTCTCTTGCAAAGCTCTGCACAGACATAGGATTGTTGGTAAGGAGACATTAGAGGCAGAGGCTAACATTGTCTGCACAAAGGGGCAGGGGAAGAGGGGGCAGGCCAGCTAGAGAGCAATGCCAGAGATCAGGCAGTATGGCCAACCTGGGGATCAAAAGAAGGGATTGACATAAAAAGTTTCTTCCAGTCACAGCACAGGTGGATTTAGGATTATCATGGCCTGCTAACCCACAAAGAGGTCTGTTGGTGTCTTACTAAAAAAAGCAGATATGTGCAGCGAGTCCCTGGGGGCCATTGCAGAGGATGGGAGTGGTAGTGTACTTGATGAGGTGTTGCATGACGGTGTACTCCCTCAGGCCATTGCTCCATGGTGATTGCTGCAGTGGAAAGGTGGACAAAATATGACTTGTGGGGCACCCAGCAGTATAAAATACAAAAGTACAATTTCTGGCACCAGATGAGGAGGTATGGCGGCGGGTTGTTTGGCAATTAATTGCACTTGTGGATATAGTTGTCCACTGTGTGATTCAGGCTTAATGTTTGTGTGGCTGGTGATTCTTCTAGGTGATAGGTGTCTGACCTGTTTCCCTCATCTGTAGCTGTGCTTGTAAGGGCTAATGCACAAGGCCGTAGTTTCAGTCCTTTTCTTGTCCTTTTTGCATGCACTCGGATCTGCTGTTTGTGGATAGCAAGTGTGCATAAATATGGCAGTGTGCATGAGCCGTAGACAATGATCGCAAGCATACAAAATTACTGAAAAACAAGGTGTTGCAATGGCCCAAAGTCCAGACCTTAATTAAAATGCTGTGTTGGGACTAGGGTTGTCACGTTACCAAAATTTTGATTCGATTTCTATCCCATAAAAAAGTATTGCGATACTCGATACCACGCAAAAGGAGAGATTTTTTAATAGTAGACTTTTTTCTGACTTTTCTTTAATAACTATTAGCCACTTTAGCCGATGGTGCTACGCCATGATTTCTAAAGGATACTAGGCTGTGCAGTAGTGCAGCCTAGTATTGAAAACAGCAAAGCCCAGTATCGTATTGATCCGAGTGCAAAAGTATTGATTGGGTATTGAAAGTTTGATACCTGGTGCAAACCTAGGTGGGACTTTAAAGGGCTATTCTGATTATAAGAGTTTATCTTCTATCCACTGGAAGAGGAATATCACTTGAACGGTGACACGAAAGCCCTGTGGGCACATAAAATTGAAGAGGAGATTTCACCTCCCCTGACATGCCTGTTAATAATAGTTTCATGCATTCCCCATGTAATAACAATTCTGGAACATCTATTCTTATGTCTGTATGTTGTGCCATTCCTTTATTATTTCTACTAGAAGTTATGAATGAATTGCCAGCAGTCTGCAGTAAGGGTACAGAGAGATGGTAAGAAGTTGGGGGGTATACCTGCACGTTCTGAAAATGGCAGCAGTTATTAGATAAAGTGAGTTTGTACAGGTACACTCCCCCAACTTGTTACCACCCATCTGTACCCTTACTGCTAGCTACTCATTCATAACTTCTAGTAGAAATAATAAAGGAATGGCACAACATAGAGACATAAGAATAGATGCTCCAGAATTGTTTTTACATGGGGGATGCATGCAGCTAAAACAGGCAAGTCAGGAGTGGTGAAAGGTCCTCTTTAACGGAGCAGCAGGTCGGGCATGCACACTGCCATTCAAGAGTTCCAGAGACAGTAGAGTAAAGAGCTCTGCTACTGATACCTAAGGAGGGGAACGATAGAGAGGACCCAGGATCTTATCGACCCATCTCGTTGATAAATAATGATGTTAAGATTCTCGCGAAGATTCTAGCTAAGAGGCTTTGTAGTTTAATTTCCATTTTAATATATGAGGATCAGTGTGGCTTTATGATGAACAGATCTTCAGTGAATAATATTCAGAGAGTTTTCACAAATATCCAGTGGCCAGGTGACCGGGGGTGCCAACGCTCCATACTGTCATTAGATGCCGCTAAGGCGTTTAACAGTGTGGAGTGAGGGTTCCTCTGGATAGTATTAGATAGATTTGGCTTTGGACCAGGGTTCATTGGATGGGTCAAGACTCTGCATAGACATCCTAGAGCCAGGGTGATGGTAAATGGGTTGATGTCTTCTTATTTCAATATATAGAGAGAGGAGTGAGACAGGGATGCCATCTCTCCCCCTTGCTCTTTGCATTGGTTATCGAACCATTAGCAATTAGGATTCGTGCAGATTCATTTCTGGAAGGTTTTGAAGTAAGGGGGAGAGCGGACAAAATCTCTCTATGCTGAGGATGTATTATTATTCTTATGACATACTAGTGGGGTCATAGAATATGTGATGCTGCTTATTGAGGAGTATGGGAATCTCTCTGGGATAAAGGTAAATTGGAATAAATCTACATTACTACCATTGGATTCGATGGTGGAGGTATCTAGTTCAAAACTGCAAGAATTAGATCCTGAGGCGAGTTTTAGGTATCTAGGGATAGTTGTCTCCTCGGACCATAGAAGATTTGTTGATCTTAACTTAAATCCATTAATTAGCAGGATTAGGACAAGGGTTGGTATTTGGAACAGGTTACAAGTAAACAAAGCGGATAAGATTGGTCTGATAAAGATGGTAATATTACCACAGATAATGTATATTATCTATAACTCTCCTGTGCACTTGGGGAATGCGGTATTTAAAGGGAACCTGTCATCAACTTTATGTTGACCCCACTAAGGACAGCATAAAATAGTGACAGAAATGCTGATTTCAGCGGTGCGTCACTCATGAGCTAAAGATAAGTGGTTGCTGAGAACCAGCATCATAATCATTGCAGCACAAGCCTTGAAAAGAGTCAAATCTACATGAGAAGAGTCATGGTTATTCATAATCTCCTGCTCTCCCGCCCATCTGCTGATGGTTGGCAGTTCTCTCCTAGAGAGGATAAAACTAGGTAGAAGCCTGTCAGTCATCAGCAGGTGGGCAGGGAGAGCAGGAATTTATGAATAACCTTGACTCTTCTCAGGTGGCCGTGACTCTTTTCCAGGCCTAGTCTGCAATGTTTGTGATGTTGGTTCTCAGCAACCACTTACTTTTAACTTATAAATGACAGACCGCTGAAATCAACTCACCTGTCTCTAGTTTATGCTGCCATTAGTATTGACAGCATAAAGTTGATGATAGGTTCCCTTTAAGCCTATAGAGAACATTTTTAATCAGTTAATATGGGCTGGAGGAAGAGTGAGAAGGAAACTATCCCATTTGACTCTACCATATGATAGAGGTGGGTTGGAGGTTCCCAATGTAAAAATGTATTTTCCAGGACGTCCTTCCATGACAGCACCATGGAGGATGTCCTATTCGTCTCTGTAGGGACAGGAAGCGAGAGAGGTTAAAAGGCCCCTCCCCACCCCCATACTCCAATGTTCTTCCTGTCCCTACAGGGATGAATGGAAGCAAGGTCCCCCTTGGGACGAAAAGAAGGTTTACCTGAAGGACTAGGGCTGTGTCGGGGGATCCTCCTCTCCTCACGCCTGCAAGAGGTCTTGGGCCAGCACCCCTCTGGGAAGAGGTTCCCTAGCCCTCCCCGATACCATTTTTTGTGTGGCCATGGTATTGGGGAGCTGGTGCCGCTTCTCCTTGGGGAGCTCTGGGCTCGGCAGCGGCTCCTCCTCCTCTTCGGCTGGCGTACTCTGTACGCGCGAGACGCCGGGAGTGTAGGGCGAGATCCGGATGTCACGTGACCGGAAGTTGTCGGAGGTCCGGCAGATCACGTGACTGGACATACTCCTTGGAACTCCGGCATCATGGCGGTGGCCAGCGGCAGCGCTGGAGACCCACAGGTCGGGGTCTCGCGCTGAGGGGGCTAGGTAGACTCTTCTAATGAATTGAGTCCCTCCTGGCGGTAGAAGAAGAGGAGCAATCCCACTCAGTTCAGGACGAAATGTTTGGGGGCTTGATTGCAAAAAGGAAAAGACTTTTTCCGGTGAACAAAAATTTAAGGGAGTTAATAAAGGAAGAATGGGAGGAGGCGGATAAAAAGCTATATCTCTCCCGGGAGTTTAAAAGCAGGCTTTTATTTGACATGGAGGAGACTAAATTATGGGAAGAGATCCCAAAAGTCGACATTCAGGTGGCGAAGGTCGCTAGGAGAACCACTATCCCATTCGAGGATTCTTCACAGTTGAAGGATCCTATGGATAGGAAGATTGATGGAGCCCTTAAAAAGACTTGGGAATCTGCGGCGATGGGTATCAACACTAATATTGCTGCCACATCAGTTGCTAGAGCCATGAGTCTATGGCTGGATCAGCTTGAGAACCACCTTAAAATAAAAACCTCTAGAGAGGAGATCTTGGAATCCCTTCCCCTCCTGAAGATGGCTACGGCGTTCTTGGCGGACGCCTCAGCGGAGTCCATTCATTGTGCGGCAAGGAATGGTGCCTTATCGAATTCAGCTAGGAGGGCGCTGTGGATTAAGCCGTGGTCAGGTGATATTGCGTCAAAAAAAAAAATTATGCGCAATACCGTTTTCTGGAGCTTATCTATTTGGGCCGGTTCTGGATGCAATCCTTGAGAGAACGGCGGATAAGAAGAAAGGGTTTCCGGAGGAAAGACCCAGAAAACCAGGGCCCTTTTGCAAACCCTCCAGGTCATTTCAAAATGCTCCTTCCGGGGGGAAAGGCAAAACAGGAAGGTGGAGCTACCCGAAGGGAGGCAGAGGGAGAGGGTTCCTCCTTAACCCGAATCCTTCCAATACCTCATCTAAACAATGACGCCAGGCCAGTGGGAGGGAGACTGAGATTTTTTGTGGAGGAATGGTCTCAGATAACAGAGAACCAGTGGATCCTGGACTCCTTAAAGGAGGGGTTCAAATTGGATTTCTGGAGACATCCCCCCCCAGGAAGTTTCAGACTACTCATTTCAGGTCGTCCTCCCTTCAGTCTTAGCTCCTGGAAATTAATACTTCAGAACGCTATTGCTCCAGTTCCCATATCCCAAAGGTTCAGAGGGTACTATTCTTGGCTTTTCCTAATAAAAAACGGACAACTCATTCAGGACCATAATCAACCTGAAGGGGGTGAACAGTTGTATAGCATACCGACGATTCAAGATGGAATCCATAAAAACTACGATTCCCCTCATACATCTGAGCGCCTTCATGTGCACAATAGACATGAAGGACGCTTACTACCACGTTCCCATCCACCAACAATTCCAACAGTACCTAAGATTTGCGATCAAATCAGGAGGGAAGATATTCCATTATCAGTTCACATGCCTACCCTTCGGAATATCCTCTGCCCCTCGATTGTTCACAAAGGTAGTTGCAGAGATGATGGCCTTCCTCAGAAGGAGGCAGATTACGGTAGTACCATATCTCGACAATTTTCTTCTTGTAGCAGGTACAAAAGATCTCTTAATTCAGGATCTCTCGCAGACCCGAGCCCTGATGGAGCGTCTGGGTTGGATCCTGAACTACACAAAATCAGATCTCCTCCCGGACACGAAGAAAGTGTTTCTGGGAACGGAATTAGATTCAATAGATCAGCGGTCTTATCTACCAAGAGAGAAACAGTTTACTTTGATAGAGAGAATATCGCAATTCAAGGATCGCAGACATTGCAACTTAAGAGAGGCCATGAGTATTCTGGGCCTCATGACTTCCTGCATCGCAGTAATCCCTTGGGCTCAGTACCATTCAAGACAACTGCAGAATCTAATTCTTTCTTCATGGAACAGGAACTGTCAGTCCCTGGAGTCAAAAGTCCATCTTACAGTAGCAGTGAAAGACTCTCTGACATCGTGGGTGAACCCGCAAATGCTGCAATTAGGCGTCCCTTGGGATCCAATACCAGAAAAAACAGTGACCACAGACGCCAGTCTGAGAGGCTGGGGAGCCCAGGTAGGAGAGATCTCTTTTCAGGGCGTATGGTCCATCCGGGACCGTCAGAGGTCATCAAACTACAGGGAGCTAAAGGTGGTGCTACAATCCCTGAGGGCGGCCGAGCATCTAATAAGAGGTCATCACGTAAAGCTGTTATCAGACAACATGACAACTGTCTGTTATATAAAGAGACAAGGAGGGACCAGGAGCCCTCTACTTCAAAGGGTAGCAGACGAAATATTCTCCTGGACAGAAAGAACTATATTTTCCATCTTGGCAGTTCACTTGAAGGGATCTTACAACACAAAGGCAGACTATCTGAGCCGTCAGAACATCCATCCGGGAGAGTGGACTTTAAACAAGGAAGTTTTCAACCTTATTTGCAACAGGTGGGGAAGTCCTCAGATAGATCTGTTCGCAACGAGGAACAACTCTCAAACAGAACAGTTTTTCTCCCTGAATCCAAAGGACAGTCCCACAGGGGTAGATGCGTTGTCTCAGGTTTGGGGCTTGAGTCTGAGTTATGCCTTTCCTCCCTTACCTCTGATTCCAGCAGTGCTGAAGAAACTGAGATCAAGTACCACAAACCTAATCCTAATTGCGCCAGCTTGGCCCAAGAGAGGCTGGTTTTCAGAGATCATGGAGAGATCCATGGAAGACCCGTTTACCCTTCCAGTGAGGGAAGATCTCCTCCTTCAGGGCCCCATCCATCATCCGGACGTCAGCAGACTCAAGTTGATTGCCTGCATCCTGAGAGGCAAATGTTAAGAAGCAAAGGTCTCTCGGAGGAGGTAATCTCTACTGCATAGTAAAAAGCCAGTGACGGCGGCTATTTACGGTAAAGTATGGAAGAAGTTCAGATCCTGGTTAGAAATAAATCATCCAGGTTCTGTGACTCCTTCTATAAGCCAGATTCTAGATTTTCTCCAACTAGGGTTTAACATGGGCCTAAAGCCTAGCACCCTAAAAGTGCAAATATCTGCCCTTGTTTTCTAGATGCTCCTATAGCTGAGCATAGGTGGATAAGAAGATTTGTTAATGCTGTCGGAAGGCTTGGGCCTACGTTAAGACCTTCTGTCCCTGCCTGGGACTTGAATATAGTCCTAAAGATTCTCTGTGATCCCCCCTTCGAACCAATAGAGGAGATTTCAGAGAGACTTCTCTCACTAAAAGCTGCTTTCCTAATTGCAATTACAACAGCACGCAGAATAGGGGAGCTCCAGGCTCTCTCAATATCAGACCCGTACCTGAAGATCCTGGATGATCGCATCATCTTAAGATTGGATCCTTCATTTCTACCTAAGGTGGTTTCCTCGTTCCACAGAGAACAGGAAATAATTCTACCCTCTTCTTGTACCTCTCCCCAGAAGGTTCAAGAGCAAAAATACCACTGTCTGGATGTCAGAAGAACCATTCTGACCTACTTGAAGAGAACCGATCCTTGGAGGAGATCGTCAAACCTTTTCATCCAGTTTGGAGGAAGGAATAAAGGATGCAAAGCATCTAAACAGACAATTGCAAGATGGATCAAGGAAGTCATCAAGGAAGCTTATAGTTTGGAGAACCTTCCCTGTCCATTAACTGTGAGAGCGCACTCGACCAGAGCTGTGTCTGCATCCTGGGCTCAGAGAGCAGACGCTTCGGTAGACCAAATCTGCAAAGCTGCTACTTGGTCGAGTTTCCACACCTTCACGAAACATTATAAGTTAGACGTTTTAGCCAATCAGGATTTGGCTTTTGGTCGCAAGGTCCTACAAGCAGTGGTCCCTCCCTGACTACCTAATTTGGTAGCTCTCCATGGTGCTGTCATGGAAGGACGTCCTGGAAACATGAATTTAGTTTACCGGTAAATGGGTTTCCAGAAGTCCTGACATGACAGCACGGAGTATTCCCCCCCATTAATGACTTTGCTTGTATAATTTCAGTTGGTTATTGTTCCAATGTGGTGTATAACATTGTGACGATAATAAAAAAAGAGTTGCATTATTCCGGTGTAGTGATTTATAAACACTGGAGTATGGGGGTGGGGAGGGGCCTTTTAACCTCTCTCACTTCCTGTCCCTACAGAGACTAATAGGACATCCTCCATGGTGCTGTCATGTCAGGACTTCTGGAAACCCATTTACCGGTAAACTAAATTCATGTTTTTGGCATCTGTATTTGCATGTGTAATGAAATCGGAACAGTTTGAGTTAATGAGAGCTTTGATGGGAAAAAGTGAGGTACATTTCCCAAACATATACACATTACTAGAGTCATCCCAGTTGGATAGGAATCTGATGGGATCTGTACCTATTGTGAGAATGGTAATCATGGAATGGAAAAAATTAAAGAGGTTCCTAGGAGTTGAGGGTTCATTGGGTGTTACTCCATTATGGTTTAATGGTAATCTGTGCCTTAAAATAGACCTAGATATGGCTAAATATTGGATTAAGAAAGGGATGTATTATATTGGTATATTTTACAATTTTTTAAAGATGGCAAGTTAAAGTCAAGGAAAATATTATATGCTCAGGCTAGTAGTAAAATAGAGATATTTAGGTATTCACAATTACAGGCACTAATTAAGGGTGTTCAAAATAAGGTAGATTTGACCATTTAAAATCACATAATTAATTTTGTTACGGGTTGGAGAGGTAAGCATAAATTAATTTCACTATTATAGACTAGATTAAATGAATTAATGTACGAAGGTTTAGTACACAATAGTAAGGTTAAATGGGAAAAGGATGTAGGATCGTTGACTATGGAACAATGGTACAGATTCTGTAATAACTCTAGATTTATGCGGAATCCATCACATAGAGTTACTCAGTTTATGGTGCTTCACCGGTTATATATTACTCATAGATGGCTGCATAAACTGAATACTAATATCCTATAGTGTGTCCTAGGTGTGGAATTTTGGAAGCAGATATTATTGGTGGAATTTTTCTAAGATCTCACCATTTTGGGATAATTTAATTGAAATTATAGGGGACATATATGAATGCAAATTAGGCTATGCATGCTTGGAGATATACCGCAGAAGTTGGATGGGCACAAAGTGCAAATGATATATAAATGTTCTTTTTATGCTTGCCTATTGATTGCAAGAAAATAGATGCGTCCTGAGATTCCAACAATTCAAGATTGGATATCTGTCATAAATATGTGTAGATCTATTGAAAAGTCGTGGTATGGTAGTCAAAATAAAATACATCAGCATAAGAAGTTATGGAAGACATGGGAGAATTTTATACTCTCTCGATACAAGATGGTATTGGTTTGAGGAGGTAAGGGAAATGAATGGAGTGAAACAGCTAAAGGCTGAGGCTACTTTCACACTAGTGTTTTATAATTCCAGTATTGAGTTCCATCATAGGGGCTCACTACCGAAATAAAACTCTTCAGTTTTGTCCCCATTCATTGTCAATGGGGAAAAAAACTGAACTGAAGACAACGGAATGCTCCTAAAAGCATTCCGTTCCGTCCAGGCATCTGCACCAAGACGGATCCGTCATGACCCCCAATGAGAGTAAATGGGGACAGATCCGTTTGGTGTGACACAATGGTGAACGGATCTGTCCTCAGGCCTGGTCTCAAGGAGGGCAGCAAAGAAGCCACTTCTCTCCAGAAAAAACATCAGGGACAGACTGATATTCTGCAAAAGGTACAGGGAGTGGACTGCTGAGGACTGGGGTAAAGTCATTTTCTCTGATGAATCCCCTTTCCGATTGTTTGGGACATCTGGAAAACAGCTTATTCGGAGAAGACGAGGTGAGCGCTACCACCAGTCTTGTCTCATGCCAACTGTAAAGCATCCTGAAACCATTCATGTGTGGGGTTGCTTCTCAGCCAAGGGAATCGGCTCTCTCACAGTCTTGCCTAAAAACACAGCCATGAATAAAGAATGGTACCAGAATGTCCTCCGAGAGCAACTTCTCCCAACCGTCCAAGAGCAGTTTGGCGATCAACAATGCCTTTTCCAGCATGATGGAGCACCTTGCCATAAAGCAAAGGTGATAACTAAATGGCTCAGGGAACAAAACAGAGATTTTGGGTCCATGGCCTGGAAACTCCCCAGATCTTAATCCCATTGAGAACTTGTGGTCAATCATCAAGAGACGGGTGGACAAACAAAAACCTACAAATTCTGACAAAATGCAAGCATTGATTGTGCAAGAATGGACTGCTATCAGTCAGGATTTGGTCCAGAAGTTGATTGAGAGCATGCCAGGGAGAATTGCAGAGGTCCGGAAGAAGAAGGGTCAACACTGCAAATATTGACTTGCTGCATTAACTCATTCTAACTGTCAATATAAGCTTTTGTTACTCATAATATGATTGCAATTATATTTCTGTATGTGATAAAAACATCTGACAAACACACATAAAAACCAGAGGGCAGCAGATCATGTGAAAATATAATATTTGTGTCATTCTCAAAACTTTTGGCCATGACTGTACAAGCATTCATGTAAGGCTCAGACTGACAGTCTGCCCTGCTGGCAGTTTCCCAGTGGGTCTCTTCCAATATATTGCGATTAGGGGTTTTAATGGCAGTGCTCCATTCATCCAGGTGGCTAAGGAACACTTTTATCCCATATTATTTGAGGGGAGCTCCTTAATTGTTGTGATGAGACTTACAGGCCATACATGCTCCACTGGAATTCATCCCATCTAATATATAAAGCTGTGTGTGTATGTATGCATGTATGTATGTCTGCTAAAGGAATTCGCACTGTCGCAGCTACAATCACGAAATTTGGCACACAGGTACATCAGGTGTTCGGGAAGGTTTTAGACTGGGTCTCAGCTCTCTAGGACACACCGTTCCTAAGATATTTCCAAAAAATGCATTAGCCAATAGAAGCCTGGTCACATGACCCTTACCAGCCAATAGAAGCTCGCAGGTCCTTAGCCTCCACATACAGACAGTTTCCCACCAGGTCTCCATAACAACCCAGCCAGTTTTCTTTACTGCTGTAGGTCTGCTTTAAAGGGGCAGAGCGCTGTGGATGACACTGTTAAAGGGTATTCCAGTTACCATAAATATAACGTATGTTTTAGACTAACTCATCATCAATCATTACCTAATATAATGTAAATTTCACATATTTACCGTTCATTAGTAATAAAAGATGTTTTCTTCCACTGCTACCCACTGTGTTTCTTCATAAATTACCATGGCATCGACCTGTAATTCAGGCTATCCTCAAAAGAAGGACTTAAAAGCCCCGCTCCCAGGTCCCGCTAAGCCACGCCCTGACCTGGACAGGCCAAACCCCCTCTTACACCGCAGCTGACAAGGATTGCAAAAATGCTGCAGGGGTGGAAGGGAGAATGACTTTCTCCCTGCAGCTCATGCTCAGACTGCACAGTGCTGCTGTCTGGGAGTGAGCTGTTTAAAAGGACATCCCTGTGTCCATCCAGGCCCTGCGTCGGATGAAGGAAAGGGAGTCTGAAGGCCAAACTGTCCGGCCTAAAAACGGACCTCTGGCCACCCTAGGGGCAGGCTGCTGTGGAGGTCACAGTTAAAGGGGAGAGCGCTGTGGATGTTACTGTTAAGGGGGCAGGCTGCTGTGGAGGTTACTGTTAAAGGGGCGGGCACTGTGGAGGTCACTGTTAAGGGGAGAGGGAGAATGTGGAGGCCACTATTAAAGGGGCATCGGGGTACTGTGACAGTCACTGTTGAGGTCTCTGGCAAGGGGGCCAGGAATGGTGGAGGTCAGTGAAGTGGACTGTAACCTATGGTCAGTGTTAAAAGGTGGGTGCTGTAGAGGTCACTTAAGTTGGCGGGCCCCTGTGGAGGTCACTGTGAAGGGAGTGAGGTGCTGTGGAACTCACTGTTAAAGGTGCAGGCTGCTGTGAAGATCAAAGTTAAGGGGGTGGGCTGCTGTGTAGGTCCTTTTTTAAGATGGGGCACTGTAGGGGGAATCAGTGTTAAGGAGGCGGGGTGCTGTAGAGGTCACTCTTTATCTTTTACCAACACACACAAAAACATTAAATGAAATGTACCTGGGCAAAGCCGGGTCCTTCTGCTAGTATTATATAATTATGTATTGTTCATTTTCAAATTCTCCATCCCATCTATAAGCCTATGTACTGATATCCATAAACTGAAGAAGCCCAAATACATTTTTGCCTATTTGAAGAGAAACTGTCACCACGAAATGCAATGCAGTCTGCAGGCAACATGTTATAGAGCAGAAGGAGCTGATCAGATATACGCTATAGTATTGTGAGAAAATATTCAGTAAAATGTTTAATTTATACATTTAAATATCTTCTCATTGTGATTTCATTGTTCACAGAGCAGGAAAGTGGAGTAGGAAAACTGGAGTAGCATTTCTAGACAAATATGTTAGGTTTAACCCCTTAGTGACCACCCATACGCCTTTTTACGGCGGTCACTAAGGGGCCTTAGGCTGGGCCGCTGCTTTTTCACGGCGGCCCAGTCTAAGCGCTGCACGGGTCTCCCGTGCAGCGGGGAGCACAGGCCCGGCTCTCACATGAAAGCCGCGGCCCTGCTCTGTAGTAGTGCCGATCTGGGCTGTTTAACAATTTACATGCCGTCGGCAATGGCGCCCGCCGCATGTAAAGTGCTGACAGAGGGAGCGGTCTCCCTCTGTCTCCCATCGGCACCCTGCAAAAGCGATCGCAGGGTGCCGATGTGTGGGAAGGCTGGCAGGGGTCTGATCTAGGCCCCAGACCAGCCTTGAGTAGATTACCAGCAGGCTGCGTCTCTCTGGCGCAGCCTGCTGGTCAAAGTATGAATAGCATTGCCATTAAAATGCAATGCACTATAGGGATAATGCATTGCATTTTAAAGGCAATCAAAGTACTGTTTGTTATAGTCCCTCTGTGGGACTATTAAGTGGTAAAAAAAAAGTAAAAAAAAAAAAAAAACACATTCTATTAAAAAAATCCCATTAAAAAAAATTACTCTTTTTTTTCCATTGAAAATAAGCTTTTCAATGAAAAAAATTGCAAAAAAAAAATCTCCCCCATATGTTTGGTATTGCCACGTCCGTAACGACCCGTACTACATAAATATCACAAAAATTAGCCCCTACGGTAAACACAATTTAAAAAAAAAAAAAAAAATTGCTAATTTATTCTTAGTTGCCACCAAAAAAACGTTATAACAAGCGATCAAAAAGCGTCATTTACTCAAAAAGGATACCAATGAAAAGTACAAGTTGTCCCGCAAAAATGAAGCCCTGACACAACTCCATAGAAAGAAAAAAAAAAAAATTGTTCTTGGGAATCAGCAATGCAAAAACTTTTTTTTTTCTTTTAAAAAAAGGATTTTATTGCAAAAAAGTAGTAAAATGCAAAAAAAAACTATATGTATTTGGTATCATTGTAATCGTATTGATCCAGAGAATAAATATATGTTGTAATTTATACCGAAAAATGATCGCCGTAAAATTTATAATGTAAAAACGCAGTGGTGGTATTGCAATTTTTCCCATTTCCCTCCCAGAAAGAGTTAATCAAAGTTAATCAGAAAGTTATCTGTACCCCAAAATGGCACCATTAAAAACTACAACTTCTCCCGTAAAAAATAAGCCCTCATACATCTATATAGACGGAAAAATGAAAAAGTTATAGCTCTTGGAACGCGATGATGAAAAAAGAAAAAAAAAAACCGCTTGGTCACTAAGGCCAAAAACAGGCTGGTCACTAAGGGGTTAAGGATAAGGCAAATTTATTAAACAACCTGCAGCATTTGACAAATGTGGCATGAAATATGCCAACACAGACTTAAGCAACAATTACTTTAAATATTCCCCTTATGATAACTTTCCACCATAACATGTAATAATAATATTTTTATACAGTATGTTCTTTTTTTCTCTAGGCTCCCCTGACAACTGATGAAAGTGCAACTGGAATTATGGAAGTTCTTAATTCTCTCTCTGAGAAGCAAAATGGTATCTTGGTCTGCTGGGATGGAAGTGTACTACCCTGGTGAGACACTGAAGATTCAATGTCCACCTGCATGTCACCTCTATAATGAAAACATTTGAAAATAAATGTTAGCATTATGTAAGAAGACACCATCATAATTACCGTACCACCTTTTCAAAGCATTATACTCCTTTACATTTATCAGTTGGTTGTTGTATAAATTGTTATAGTGGATTGTTGTATAACCAGTATAATTAGAGTTAAATGCACCTGTAAAATACATTTTGGGGATAATTCCTAAATAAAAGCATTAAAATATACTAATGTATATCTTGATTTTGCTGCAAAGTCCCTCACAGACTATTGGCTACTTCAGGTCACTGGATTAGGACTACACCATCTTGAAACTATGATTTCACAAAAAGCTTAAACTGGGGAGGCGGAGCAAGATGGAGCCGTCATGAAACACAATGTAAGTCAATGGGGACAGATCCGTTTCTTGGACACGATAGAAAATGGATCCGTCACCCATTGACTTTAAATGGTGTTCCTGACATGGCTATTTTAAAGATAACACAACTGGATACATTCATAACAGATTTAGACGGTTATATTATCATGACAGAAGCGTTTTTGCTGATCCATGACGGATCCGTCAGAAACGCTGGTGTGAAATTAGCCTCAGGACCAGGAGATAACATCAAGCAATGAACAGCAGTCAGGAGCAAGGTCTGCAACAATAAGAAAAAGTCAGTGTACCAGACATTCAGTTTGACATCCTGGCTGTTTTGATTGATATGGTCTGGCAGCGAGGGAGGGGCTGGCTGCAGAAAAGAGTGGAGCTTATCTGCCTCAAGAGCAATGGAGATGCCCCCATTGCACCCTAAAGGCCTAATTTGCATAAAGAAAAATGATTAATTTGCATTAAGATTGCTTCACTGCAGCCATATGAGCCATAGACACAATGGTCAGGAGGGGACCTCGCTAACCTCTATAGGAGAGTTTTCTAGGAATTCTCTGTCACCTGTGCAGATGTCATTGTCAAGGAAAGAATACATAAGCTTTAACAATCATTTATTGTGAATGGTTGATCCTGTGTTAGCTATACACAGAGGTGGTATCAGTACAGGCAAGATTAGAATGACAGATAAGCAAAACAATAAACATTTGTTTAATCTGTTTCTCGGCTCAAACAAAATTAACCATAAATTGCTTGCGTGGGGATCAAAGTAATGTCATGCGTAAGAGGTTACGTGCTTATGGTCTACATCAACATACAGCCCAGCTGCCACCAACATAAGAAAATAAAATAATGGGAAAACGGGGGGTAGGGAAGAGCAACTGTCTATGTGTGAATTTAAAGGGGTTGTCCAAGTTATGAAAAAATATATATAGCACTGTAAATCTGATGGGCAGCAATATATAACTAAGTTAAGCAAGTTTTAGCCAAAAAAACCCTATTTCCTAATTTCCCTGGTTCTCTTCTGGCCTTTGTTTACCTGCAGTAATAACAATATCAGCCCCTCCCCCCTTCCTGCTCTTCACAGAGAGTAAATACAAGAGCTGCCCTGAGTGACATGTCTGCTGGAATACTCAGCAGCATGTTGTATGTGTAGGACTACAAGTCCCAGCTGTACAATGACACTGCTGATACACACAGGATCTCCCCCCTACCTGTACTTGTAGTTTGCATCTCCTCCAGATCAGCTTTGTGTCTGTAGGGTGGGTGAGGAGGGCAGATCCTGCTGTTGTAAAGCCTTTAGTGTGTTCTGGCTGAAGGGGTTAATGTTTTATCTGAAGGAATCCAGGGAGAGAGCAGATAGCGGCAGAGCAGGGGGGCGTGGCCAGTGACATCTCGTGTACAAGCTGTTATCTGATCTCTGAGGCTTGTGCACGAAACATCACAGACCAGGGAGATAAGGTGACATCACAGGTCATGTGACCCTCAGTGAAATCTGACAAACAAGCAGCTTTAGAAGCACAAAGTGTATGGGAAAGTTGTTATACTTGACAAGTTAGTAACATACAAAGAACAAAAAAATAACTCAGACAACCCCTTAAACTTGTATTGATGTCTCTGGCACTAACCAAAGGGGACCTGAAGCAGTCAAGAGAGCTTTACAATCATCATCATCCAGATCCAGGCCAGCACAGACTTGGAGGAGGGGTCCGCTGTGTTCTCACTTAGATGTGCATATTGATGATGACAGTCCGGGAGGGAGCACAATGCAAAGCACAGCGTTGTCACATGATTTTGCACCTGTTCACCCTGGACGAACTGTTTCACACCGGAGAGGAACTGCTCCGCGTCAACCAAGAAAACGAATCCTGTTTCCTCGTCAACTGGAGATAGGAATCATGGTCACCGATAATGGGAAGAACATTCTATCAGTGCTGCATCAGGGAAGGCTGACCCATGCGCCCTGCATGGCACACATCTTCAATCTGGTTGTCACCTGGTTCTTGAAGTTTTCCACCCAACTGCAAGACGTCTTGAAAATGTCAAGGAAACTATGCATGCACTTCAGCCACTCTTACTGTGCAAAACACGCCCTCCTTGAGCTGCAAAGGCAGAATGGTGTTCCCCTACATTGCCTCATATGCAACGTTTCGACATGTTGGAACTCCATGCTCAACACGTTGGACCGGCTGTATGAACAGAGGAAACCCATGACTGATTTCTTGATCATGCAGACAGACAGGACTACTCCCCAGTGTAACGCTGACATTAGACTGTGGCAGCCCATGCGTGACACCTGTTGTTTCCTCAAGCCTTTGAGGATGCCACTTTGTCAGTCACCAGGAATATGGGATGAATGTCATTCCACTCCTTCACGTCCTGGAGGGGATGCTGATAAATATGACTGCGAGGTGACAGAAGACATGGTGCCTACATCTCACAGCCACCAGAGCCCTGTGGAGGCTGAACTGGCACAGGAGGAGGATGAAGACGAGGGGGTGGACATAAACGCCCAGGAATTCTATACAGAACTAGGTGGTTTATCTGCTCAAGTGGCAGGAGAGGAGCTAGAGGGTAATGATGAAGACAACACAGATGACTATGACAGACCATGGCATTATGCAGGGAAGATGGAGACAGAGAATCCCTTGCGCAAATGGCCAGATGCATGCTGTTGCTTGCGTAGTGGCAGCTGCATTATCACTATTTGGCAGAGGGATGACTACTGGCTCTCCACAATGTTAGACCCTCATTACCAGTTCAAATGTCTTTTTTTTTTTTTACACCTTCTAAGAGGGCTGAAAAACTACTTAACTACTCAACTACTATTGAGACATCCTTTGTAGTCGGTTGGTCGCTGCCTTTGTGCCCCAACGTCCATCCTCACAAAGGTCTAACCGGGGGGGGACCCTCTAAGCTCACGTTCCACTGCCACGATTGCTGGTTGGAGCAGAAGCAGCAACAGGTCCAGCAGCAGAATATGGAGCAGAACATGAAACAGCAGGTGGTGGCATACTTGGACTGCACCCTGTCACCCTAGATCCAAGATCCCCTGGACTAATGGTCAGCCGAACTTGAATTGTGTCCGCAACTGGTTGAGTTTGCCCTGGGCAGGGCCGGTTTTAGACAAAATGTGGCCCTGGGAAAAATGAAAAGTGGGGCCCCAAATCTTGTAATAATGTGCTAGATTAGTGAAAGCACACTGTTCTATAAATAAGCCGCAGCCTGTACTAGGCTTCCAGGCTCATTGTTAGTATATGCCAGTTCAAGCTGCTAGATGGCAGCAATGAACTGTGATATAGTGATTCCTTAAAGGGATTCTGTCAGCAGGATATTGGGTATAGAGATAATTACATCTCTATACCGGCTTTACTGCTGTGATTGTAAATATGTAAGTGTAATTGTTATTAGGGCAGTAGTTTACATAAAAAAGCGTTTTTATTAACATGTGAAATACCTGGATAAGGAGCCCAAGGGGAGGTCCTGCGAGCCCTTGGAGCCCAGGCACGCCGCAGATTTCGGAGCCCAGCACCGCCCTCCAGCTAATTATGCACGCCCCTTCAGCGCTGTCTTCTCCCCTGGCTGCGGCGCATCTCGCGCATGCGCCGTGCATACAAGAGTCTGTGCCGCAGCCGGAGGAGAAGACAGCGCTGAAGGGGCGTGCATAATTAGCTGGAGGGCGGTGCTGGGCTCCGAAATCTGCGGCGTGCCCAGGCTCCAACGGCTCGCAGGACCTCCCCTTGGGCTCCTTATCCAGGTATTTCACATGTTAATAAAAACGCTTTTTTATGTAAACTACTGCCCTAATAACAATTACACTTACATATTTACAATCACAGCAGTAAAGCCGGTATAGAGATGTAATTATCTCTATACCCAAGATCCTGCTGACAGAATCCCTTTAACAGAACTATACCCCACACTGTGATCCCTGAACAGAATTATACCCCACAATGTGACTCCTGTATGGAACTATACCCCATACTGTGACCCCTGAATAGAACTGTACCCCTCACTGTGACCCTTGAATAAAACTATATCTCACACTATGACCACTGGGTAGAAATATACCCCACACTGTGACCCTAGAATAGAACTGTACCCCACACTGTGACCCCAGAATAGAAATATACCCGACGATATGACCCCTGAATAGAAATATACCTCACATTGTGACCCCTGAATTAGGGTTGCCACCTGGCCAGTATCTCACTGGCCAAGATAAGAAAGTAATTTAGTGCCCCTGCTGGTGCCAGTATTTTTTTTCTACTGGCAATAATAATTGCTGGTATTTTCCTTTATGGACTGTTACTAATGAGCGCTTCCATAGTGGAGCACTCATTAGTACAGCCTTTAACTCCACCTTCCACCCCTTGTGTTAAGAAGAAAAAAAAACCTCACTTCCTCCATGTGATCGCACCTTGGTGAACACTCACTGCTGACTGGATGTGCAGGACAGAACCTGCGAGACGTCATCATACTGGAACACAGGTACAGTCCTGAGTTTCCTGGACCAGAGAGTGTTCACCGAGGCACGATCAAATGGAGGAGGCGAGTCCTTTTTTTTTTTCTTTTTTGCACAGAGAAGACAAGGGGGCATTACTATTACTGGGTGTCACGAACCAGCGGGTGGGAACCCACTGTGCCTCGTGCCCTACCTCCTCTAAGGGCGTTGTCTAAGTGAACCCCTTGATTTTCACAATACCCCTGATGGTGGGGATAGACTTTCCGAGGGGAACACCAGGTCGTTACCTCTTGAGGGTTGGAACAGGAGGCAGCTGGTCCAGGCGGACCAGGGGGTACCTGAACAAGGCACAAGAGGTACAGAGTAGTCAGAAGGCCGAGTCGTCACCAGGAGCAAAAATGCAGGACCGAAGGATGAGGCAGAGGCGAAGTCAGACATGGGTCAGGGCAGGCGGCACAGGTACAGGTCAGGCAATCTGGGTCGGCAACAAGAAGGTCAAAGCAAGCAGGCAGAGATGAAGCAAGTAGCGGAATCCGGGACACTAGCACGAGTCACAGGTATACAGGCAGGAACAAAGATAACCAAACAGGATACAAAGACCTTGACACTGAGGCATCTGAGTGATGCTGAGGCTGAGCCCCCTATGTATGAGCAGCAGGGCCAGGGTCGGTCAATGAGGTCACATGATCCAACCTGGTCACATGATCCAACATGCGTCGGCCCAGAGTGATGCAAGGAACAAGCAGCAAGCATGTTGTACCCAGCGTTGAATGGAAACTGTGGAGCGGATCCCAGAACAATAGTACCACACAGACAGAGCCCAGGACTGCCGCGGTGAACAAGAAACACAGGCAGCAGATCACCGCTGAACATGGCGCCCAGGACTGCGGCAGTAAGCAGGGGAACAGCGGTGCACAGCAGCCGCTGTTACACTGGGCAGAGAGGGCACTAATGGGGGCATTAATATTAATGGGGGCTCTTATTTCTAGGGCACTAATGGAGGCATTTATATCATTGGGGGCACTAATGGCGGCATTAATATTATTGGGGGCATTATTAATTCTGGGGAGCACTAATGGGGGATTATTATTACGGGGGGCACTATTAAATCTGGGGGGTGCCAATGAGGGTATTATTAATTCTGGGGGGCACTAATGGGGGCATTACTATTACTAGGGGCACTTAAATCTGTGGAGCGCTAATTGGAGCATTTATATTATTGGACGGTACTAATGGGGGCATTATTAATTCTGGGGGCACTAATGGAGGTATTATGATTACTGGGGGCACTAATGGAGGCATTACTATTAATGGGGCATTATTAATTCTGGGTGGCACTAAAGGGGGCATTATTAATTCTGGGAGTCACATTGTGACATAGCGACTTAACACCCTGTGTTAAGCCATGCCTCCCCCCTTGGGTATGGCTTAATGTGGCTGGTATTTTTTGTTGGGAAAGGAGGCAACCCTACCCTGAATAGAACTATACCTCACACTGATTAAAATATGGCTTGTACTGTGTCCCCTTTTTAAAGGATGGCTTGTGTCCCTCGATTTAATATGGACCCCATAATGTGCCGTTGATTTTATGTGTCCCCCTTACCTTTGCCCCTCTGCTTTAATAAAGCAACCAGGGTCGTAACAATCAAGGTCGCAGAGGGTGCGACCACAACCGGCGGGGGAGGGCGCCCGCTGCACTCAGTTGTAATGGCAGCGCTCTAACAGGGACCGGCATGAAGTAAAGTGTGCCGGGCCCTGTTAGAGCGCTCTTCCATTATGTGTAATATGCGCCGCAGGGGGAGCGCAGGGGCAAGGGGGGAGGCGGCACTTACACTCGCCTGGCAGTTCTTGTCACTGCCGGGCTGATGATCTCCATAGTGAAGCAGGGAGCTCCCTGCTTCACTGTTCTTCAGAGCTCCAGCGCTGAAAGCCCGACAAGAGGCCTCCAGCAAAGCCAGCAGCATGATGTGAGTGCGGCAGCGCGTCCTCAGGGAAGAAGGTAAAAGGGGGGTAACAAATAGAGTGAGGAGGTACAAAGGTGGGCACCTTATTGGGGGGGGGACCTAATCTGGCATAATTACTTTGAGTGAGGGCGGCACCTAATCTGGCATACCTACTGTGAGGGGGCACATATGTGGGCATAACTACTGGGATGGGGCACATATGTGGGCATAACTACTATGGGGGGGCACCTATGTGGGCATAACTACTGGGGATGGGGCACATATGTGGGGATAACTACTATGAGGGGGCGCCTATGTGGGCATAACTACTGTGAGGGGTACCTATCTGGCATAACTTGTGAGAGGGGGCACATCTGGCCATAGGCACTGTGAGGAGGCACATATGTGGGCATAACTACTGTGAGGGGGCACAAATCTGGGTATAACTACTGTGAGGGGGGCACAAATCTGGGTATAACTACTGTGAGGGGGGCACAAATCTGGGTATAACTACTGTGAGGGGGCACAAATCTGGGTATAACTACTGTGAGGGGCACAAATCTGGGTATAACTACTGTGAGGAGGCACAAATCTGGGTATAACTACTGTGAGGGGGCACAAATCTGGGTATAACTACTGTGAGGGGGCACATATCTGGCTATAACTACTGTGAGGGGGCACATACCTGGCTATAACTACTGTGAGGGGGCACAAATCTGGGTATAACTACTGTGAGGGGGCACATACCTGGCTATAACCACTGTAAGGGGGCACACACCTGGCCATAACTACTGAGAGGAGACATATATCTGGCATAACTACTGAGAGTCGGCACATATCTGGCCATCACCACTGTGAGGGGGCACATATCTGGCCATAACCATTGTGAGGGGGCACATATCTGGCCATAACTACTGTGAGGGGGCACATATCTGGCCATAACTACTATGAGGGGCACAATGTGGGTATTCGTGCTGTGTGGTAGCACTTAGGGGAAATGTCCTAGATTACCCTGGGGCCCATCAGGGGCGGACACAGACAACAGAGGGCCCCTGTGCAAGGAATGTACCTGGCCCCCCCCTTCCGTGGACATAATCCCTTCTCCCCCTACTCAGCCCCTCTGACATTTCATGCTCCGATACTCTCCCTTGACCTGCGCTGTAAAGCACAGGGCAAGGGCTGTTTTGTTTACATTTTTACACTGCTAAGCAGAGACATCACCGCCACTGATGGGCGGCTTTACAGGCTAGGGCGGCGCTAAAGCCCATTCATTAGTGCCAGTGACGTCACTGGGCTCACTGCTAAGCGGAAGTCCCCCTTCCCCATATTACCCCCAGTGGTAATAAGGCTCCCTACAGTGCTCTCAGTACTAATAAGGCACCTCTAATAAAAATAATGCCAATCTATAAGGCACTCCTATGGAGCTTTCAGTAGTAATGCCCGCCACTACTGTCCACAGTATTTATAATGTTCCCTTCAGTGCCCCCTGTAATTATAACACCTCCTGCCATACCCCCTAGAGTTATAATATTCTCTGCAGTGCCCCTATAAATTATAATTGCTGTCCTCTCCCTCCAGTCTTCTATACCATGCAGTCCCATGTAAATAACACCAGTCCTCTCCCACCAGTTTCCTATATGATACAGTCCCATGTAAATAACCTCTCTTCCTTACAGTCTTCTATACAATACAGTCCCATGTAAATAGCATCGCTCCTCTCCCTCCAGTCTTCTATACCATGCAGTCCCATGTAAATAAAAGCATACACCTCCCACCAGTCTTCTATACCATGCAGTCCCATGTAAATAACACCAATCCTCTCCCACCAGTCTTCTATATGATACAGTCCCATGTAAATAACTTAAATCCCCTCCTTCAGCTCCCTCCAACACAGTCTTATGTAAATATCACTCCTTACCCTCCAGACTTCTATAATGTCCAATCCCATGTAAATAGCACCAGTCATCTCCCCTCAATCTTCTATAACATTTAGTCCCATGTAACTAACACCCCTCCCCTCAGCCCCTCAAACATACAGTCCCAGTTAAATGACATATTCCACCCACCCCTTTAAGCAAGGAGGAGGTGTAATGGGGAGAACCACAACATTCCACAGGTCTCCACTGCTGAGCCCTGCCTTTCTCTGAACTGGTCACACGATGGTGACCTCATCACAGGTCATACCACCATGTCAGTGTTGAAAAGATCACATGACTGTGATGTCATGGCAGGTCCTTTAGCTTTGGAGTACATGCCCCCTCCTCATAGATTTACACCCCATAAAGCCCCCCCCAGATCTTCCCCCTCATGTCCCCAGAATACACCCCATGCCCCCTCCTCACAGATTTACACCCGATAAAGCCCCCCACATCTGCCCCCTCATGTCCCCAGAATACATCACATGCCGTCCCCCACAGATTTACACCCCATAAAGCCCCCATGACCCCCAGAATACACCACATGCCCCCCTCCCAGATTTATACCCCATAAAGTCCCCCCTCAGAATACACCCCATGCCCCCTCCTCACAGATTTACACCCCATAAAGCCCCCTCCCAAATCTTCCCCCTCATATCCCCAGAATACACCCCATAAAGCCCCCCCATGTCCCTCAGAATACACCCATGCCCCCTCCTCACAGATTTACACCCCATAACCCCCCCATGTCCCTCAGATACACCACATGCCCCCTCCTCACAGATTTACACCCCATAAAGCCCCCCCATGTCTCCCAGAATACACTACATGCCCCCTCCTCACAGATTTTACACCCCACCCCATTATACACCACATGCCCCCTCCTCACAGATTTACACCCCATAACCCCGCCCCACCCAGTGTGCTCCAGGACTGCAGCACATCCTTGAGATGTGGGATGGGATGGGGGTTCAATCCCACTGTATATCAGCCCTCTGTCAAAGGCATTAGTGTTGGGTTCCTCAGATGTCTCTGAGCTCTGTAAACAACCAGATCACACCGTGCTTCCCTCTATCTTCAGTGTATTTGTGTTTGCAGATGCTCTCCAGCAGAGGGGGCACTGGTGCGTTCTCTATGTTATTGGCAGTGCCCGAAGGTTTCGGTTTCTTTCTCAGGCTTCGGGTCACGTGTCAGTGTCGCTCCTCACTGTCGTGTTTATTGTTGGGCTGCTGTCTCCAGGCGCTGACAAGCTTTCAGGTACAGGACTATGTTCAGATGTCGCGGCTGTCGTCATGCTTGTGACTAGACGTGTTGTATGTATTAGTAGTCATGTTTACTGCACCTTGTGTTATATACTCACATGTGGAGGGTCTCTGCTCTACTGCCTTGGTGATAGGGGCCGGGCTGCCTGTAGCATTTTCCCCGCTTCATGCTTCACTGGCAGCCGCCTGGATGTGCCACAGAATTTCCCCTGCTTGTACCTGAGCTCTGGGATATTGCTGTAGCTCTCTGTAGTACCTCAGTAACATGCTTCATATTACTTCCTCATCCTTCAGTGTAACAGTCACTATAGCTGGAGCATACTTCATAGGACCTCCACAATGTGCTGGAGCATACCTCATAGAACATACCTCCACAGTGTAATACAGCTGGAGCATACCTCATAGAACCTACCTCCACAGTGTACTACAGCTGGAGCATACCTCATACCTGGATGTGCCACAGAATTTCCCCTGCTTGTACCTGAGCTCTGGGATATTGCTGTAGCTCTCTGTAGTACCTCAGTAACATGCTTCATATTACTTCCTCATCCTTCAGTGTAACAGTCACTATAGCTGGAGCATACTTCATAGGACCTCCACAATGTGCTGGAGCATACCTCATAGAACATACCTCCACAGTGTAATACAGCTGGAGCATACCTCATAGAACCTACCTCCAAAGTGTAATACAGCTGGAGCATACCTCATAGAACCTACCTCCACAGTGTACTACAGCTGGAGCATACCTCATAGAACCTACCTCCACAGTGTACTACAGCTGGAGCATACCTCATAGTACCTACTCACAGTGTACTACAGCTGGAGCATACCTCATAGTACCTCCACAGTGTACTACAGCTGGAGCATACCTCATAGTAC
>ONZH01005650.1:0-133628 GCA_900303285.1 Rhinella marina
TGACGTACAGAAAGTGTCACCTGGACAGTATTATACGGATTGGAGCGAGGTGCTGAACTGTACACACAGATAGGTACACGCCGGTAAAATGGATTTGTATCACTGAGCTAAAACAACTGAAAAAAAATATTTTTTTTTATTTTTTTTATATTATTTTGTTTTTTTGGAACGTGACGTGCAGGAACTTGGTGGACTGACTGACACCCTGTTACGGTGGCTATTTAGTCTGCGACCCAGACAAATGTCGCACAGAGAATTTTTGGATCGAGCGGTAGATGATATGGTAGCAAATGACTTGGTTGTATTGTGGACATACAGAAGTGTCACCTGGACAGTATATACGGATGGAGCTAATGTGCTGAACTGTGACACACGAAGGTTACACAAAGCGAGTTAAAATGGATTGTATCACTGAGCTAACAACTGAAAAATAATTTTTTTTTTTATATTTGGTTTTTTTATATTTTTTTTACATTTTGTTTTTTGGGAACGTGACGGCAGGAAATATGGTAGAACTGACTGACACCCTGTTAAACGGTGGCTATTTAGTCTGCGACCCAGACAAATGTCGCACAGAGAATTTTCTGGATCAAGCGGTAGGATGATATTGGTAGCAAATGACTTGGTTGTATTGTGTGACGTACAGAAAGTGTCACCTGGACAGGTATATACGGATGGGAGCGGAATGTGCTGAACTGTGACACACAAGTAAGGTTACACAAAGCTAAGTAAAATGGATTTGTATCACTGAGCTAAAACAACTGAAAAAATAATTTTTTTTAATATTTTGTTTTTTATATTTTTTTAATATTTTGTTCTTTTGGGAACGTGACGTGCAAGAACTATGGTAGAACTCACTGACACCCTGTTAACGGTGACTATTTATTCTGCGACCCAGACAAATGTCGCACAGAGAGTTTTTCTGGATCAAGCTGTAGATGATATTGGTAGCAAATGACTTGGTTGTATTCTGTGATGTACAGAAAGTGTCACCTGGACAGTATATATGGATTGGAGTGAGTCAGTGCTGAACTGTGACACACAGAATGGTTCCACAGTGGCTGTGTGCAATGGATTTGTATCACTGAGATAGAACAATAAAAAAAACAGGGTTAGATATGGCGATAGCTGCACTACTAGTGCCAGCCAGCCAAGTGACAAAAATAATAAAATAAAATGTCTCTAGCCCTTAGAAGGGCTTTTGGGTTCTTTGTGGGTGATCCCTGCCTAACAGACAACTAAATGCAGGCCCTAACTCTGTCCCTGAAAGGCAGCAGCTCTATCCCTAACGACATCCAGACGGCATCTGAGACGAGCACCGCGGCCAGTCGGTAGTATATTCCTGGGTCACCTGATCAGGCCAGCCAACCCCTGCTATCGACATGTAAGGGCCCCACGTGATGCTGGGTGGTACGCAGAGTCTCCTAGCTTGTGATTGGCTGTGTTTTTAGGCGCCAAAAAAGCACGATGCGGAAGTTGCCATTTCCTTGAGTATGGCGAGATACTCGTCCGAGCTGCGAGTACTTACGAGTACCCTAATACTCGAACGAGTACCAAGCTCAGACGAGTATGCTCGCTCATCTATAGTAATTAGAAAATTACCTATTGTTGAAAGAATTTTTGATGTTATTTTTAAGTTTACATGTCACTATCTATATTTAAACAAAAAATATAAAATCTTGCAGTTTTCGCACTGGCCAACAAGAATAATAATAAGCGCTACTTCTTGGTCTGTACAGATTACTTTACTGCACTTACCGTATTTTTCTCCCTATAAGACACATTTTTTCCCCCAAAAGTGGAAAAATCTCCTTATGAGGCAAATACCGGACTACCGGGAAGCATTGAAGGCTCTTTACTCACCACTTCCTGGTCCTCTGCGCGGTTGTGCAGTAGCTGCGAACAGCGTGAGGGCGCTCTGTGACCTCACGCTGTGTGCGCCAGTTCACAGCACAGCCGACAGCAGGATAAAGAGCTCTGGAGGTGAGGAGCGGCGGTGTCCAGGAGCAGGAGAGGTAAGTGGTTTATTTATTTTATATCCTCTGAGTCTGGGGGCTGATATAACAGGCATGGGAGCTGACATAACAGGCATGGGAGCTGACATTGGAGGCATGGGGGCTGATAAATGGCATGGGGGCTGATATGAGAGGTAATGGGGGCTGATATGAGAAGCAATGGGGATTGATGACAGGCATGGGGGCTGATGACAGGCATGGGGCTCTTATCTAAGGTCTGATTGGGGACAGACATTAGAGGCATGGGGGCTGATATTAGAGGCATGGTGTCTGATAAGAGAAGCAAAGGGCTGATAAGAGAGGCATGGGGGCTGATAAGAGAGGCATGGGGTTGATAAGAGAGGCATGGGGGCTGATAAGAGGGGCATGGGGGCTGATAAGAGAGGCATGGGGCTGATAAGAGAAGCATAGGGGCTGATAAGAGAGGCATGGGGGCTGATATTAGAGGCATGGGGGCTGATATGAGAGGCAATGGGGGCTGATGAGAGACATGGGGCTCTTATCTAAGATCTGATTGGGGGTCATTTACATTGAGGTCTGATCTAAGGTCTGATTGGCGGTCTGTTCTGAGGTCTAATTGGGGTCTATTATTACAGGCAGGATTAGAATGACAGATAAGACAGGATCTACCATTCACAATAGGTAATTGTCAAAGCTTATCTATACTTTCCTTGTACAATGACCTCTAAGGCCCCTTTCACACGAGTGGAAGACTCGGACGTCTCCCACATCGTGTGCAGTGTACTGAACTTCCGGCACTGAACGGGGGTTACATAGCATTGTACTGATTTAGGATGCTATGTAACCCTTACAGTTCTGGAATGTGTTGGATAACATTGTCAGCATTATCCAGAACACATTCCAGAACTGTAAGGGTTACATAGCATCATAAATCAGTATAATGCTATGTAACCCCCATTCAGTGCCGGCAGTTCAGTACAGGGCACGCGATGCGGGAGACGTCTGAGTCTCCCGCTCATGTGAAAGGGGCCTAACGGGTCACAGAGCATGCCTAGAAAACTCTCCCATAGAAGTCAATACGGTCAGCTACAGACCATTTTGTCTATGGACTATGGGACTGCAGTAAAGCAGTTTTCTTAAAGGGGTTGTCCGAGTTATGAAAAAAAAATATAGCACCCTAAATTTGATGGCAGTAATATATAACTAAGTTAAGCAAGTTTTAGGCAAAAAATATATATATTCCTAGTATTCTTCTGGCTCTTTGTTTACCTGCAGTAACAACAATCTTTGCCCCTCCCCTGCTCTGCAAAGGGAAAAATACAACTGCTGCCCTGAGTGACATGTCTGCTGGAATACTCAGCAGCATGTTGTATGCGTAGGACTACAAGTCCCAGTTGTACAATGACATTGCTGATGCACACAGGAATTTCCCCCTACCTTTCTAGTGCAATACTCTGCAGATCTCCTCCAGTGTCAGCTCTGTGTCTACAGGATGAGGAGGGCAGATCCTGTGTGTCTTCATTGCTACTGTTGTAAAGCCTTGAGCCCTGTGTGTGTTCTGGCTGAAGGGGTTAATGTTTTATCTGAAAGAATCCAGGGAGAGAGCAGAGAGCAGGAGCCCGCAGAGCAGGGGGGCGTGGCCAGCACAGTGATGTCTTGTACAGACTCTTATCTGCTTGTGCATGAATATGAGATTAGCAGGCAGAGAAGCTGACATCACAGGCCATGTGACCCTGAGTGAAATCTGAGAAACCAGCAAGTTTAGAAGCAGAAAGTGTACGGAAAAGCTGTTGTATTTGATTATCTAGAAACATACAAAGGACAAAATAATAACTCGGACAGCCCCTTTAATGCTTTCTATATGCAGTTGAGAGCAGCTCAGACAAGATGGCCGCCCCCATAATCATGTTCAGGAAACCGAATAAAATGATTTGCAATCAAAAAGAGATTAGAAAAAAGGCAGATGTGTCGCTATCTGGTTTTAACTGGCAGAAAAAAAATTTGGTGACATATTTCCTTTAATTGGATCAAGTCCTTTAGGGACATTTGCAAGACTGTAGAAGCAGGTCATCATGGGGTAACGAGGAAGTAGGAAAGCCATCTGTATTTTGCTGACAAGGTTCCTAAATCTGACTTCATCAAGAATATTTTTGAGTTAACTCCTGAAGTTGGGTTTAGACCGATGGAGCGGCTGATTGATGGGAAGGAAGCATTTCTTCCTGACAATCGGCTGCTTGTTCAGTGAGGATGAGGGTCCCCATACAGAATCCTTGTTTCTGAGCTGCAGATCGCTATTTACACAGCATAATCTGCTTCCCAGAAACAGTGATTGGTGGTGCCTGCATGAATGACAGGATCACCCAATGAACAAGCGTTTTGCTAATTTATTGGGTGATCGATGGCACATTTTGATGGCCAGATTAATGGGAAAGAGCATTTGCAGGGGGTCTTTCCTGATAATCTGGACGATTATTGGTTTGTCTAAACCCACCTTGAATGTCTCCATAAGATCACCCTGGAGGATTTACTAACAAGATTTGTCATTTAGGATGCTTAGACTCATTTGTACATAGAATACTTGATCCAAAACAATATACCCCCCCATCATAGGGCTTAATTACAATTGATTTATCCTCCTCCAATACCATCAATCCTTCCATTACTTCCTTCGTTATATTATTCTAAGGCATGTAGCTCCTCCATTACTAGTTCCAGGAGAGAATCAGGAGAAAGTTATCCCTGCTCAGGTGGCACTTTGTGGAAGGCAACCTCAAGTCTGTAAATGGCCCCTCCCCAGTTAATTTCTACCCCTCTTCCCACAGCTCTTCCAGCAGCCTGATTTCTGGCAGATCACCTAAATCAATACCTAATTCCGGACACTGTCTACTATCATATGTAATGAGGAACTTTTTTCACTGAACTTACATATAAACACATTCAGGTCTGTCACCCAGTGAAATGCTTAGAATTTATGGGTAGGGACAAAGGATATGCCCCACTAAGGGCTTATTTTGATAGATTAATAATTCCCTTTATAGTGTTGCGGTTTAGTTTGGTGAACACCACAATTCAAATCGTCTTTGGCACCATAATCAAATACCCAGTCTTATTTCAAGTTCTGGGTATCCCTCATATATTGTTAGTGCTTATGTTCTTGTGCAGTGCATTATTCTATTACCTTTTGCAACACACTCTTTCTTTTCTCTCAAAAAGCTGGATTGCTACTGATCTTCATAGTGTCCTTAATACTGTTTTTCAGTTCTTTATTGCTTTTTTCCAACATAACCTTCTCCTTCCAACAGTAATGTCATTAGACGAATGGAGGAGTCTATAGATTCCTTCTCCCACTTTCTAAGAAATTCAAGAGAAGCTGGGAATAGGTGAATTTTTAGACCTCTGTGGGCTATTTCATTGCATAGATATGTCTCTAATGTTTGATTTTCCTGCAATGAGCTCACATAGTTTTTATATATTCTGGTGAGATTTTTAAATGAACTTGAATGCATAGGAGGTACGACTTGAGTGCACTTTACTTGATATAGTCACTATCCCAAATGTGAAACTATCTCTTATAGAGATATAGATATTAGGCCGCTTTATGATCCCCTTATTAACTTGTGATGCTACAATGAGCACAGGATGAGCAATACAAGTATTTAAGGTGGGGTACCATTCAGGGAGGGAGAAGAACAGCATGTGGTGTGGCACCCCACCTCCCCTGGATTTGTTCGCTTCCAGGAATTATTCAACCTGGGGGCAGGATTTACCTCACTATTATAGGGTAAATCTAGTGTGGAGTTGGTGGTCATTTCGTGGGTATTCCAGCATCGGATCATGTTACCACACATCATTATGGACAGTGGGTGTGGAAACCACTGTGTCAACCTGGTATTTACCCTTTAACCCTTATACAGGGACCTGGACTTCACTTCAGGGAAGCCACTAGGCTGTTCCCTCTTGGAGTAGCCCTGTTGTGGTTCACAGCTGACCCTCAGAGGCCAGAGATGAAGCACTGAAAGATAAGGTAAAACTCAGTCATAAAACAAGCCAAGATCTAGGCAGGCAGAGTTCATGTGAATCTGTGAAACAGTCAAATAGGTCAGGTAAGGCAGAACAGGGTCAGTATGGTGAACAGGCATGGGTCAGGTCAGTCCGCAGAGGGACAGAATCCAGGAATCAGGGAGGTACACAGGCACACAAGCAGATTATAGCACCTATGCAGGATCTAGAAAGCTAGTAAACCTTTTGCTCAGGCACCTCTCCATAAGGAAAGGTGCTCTAAATACCCTTAGGTGTCCAGCCATAGGCTGGTGCAGATTGGTGTGCATGTGTGCTGGCCCTTTAAGGACCGGGAATCATGCGCTTATTCAATGGGACCAGATGGTAGGCATGTAGCCTTCGACAGACAACACAGAGCTCCGGAGGCTGGGCCACCTGGGGGGTCATGGGAGGGTCTGCGGCACCCACCTGCCGAGCCACGACAACAGGGTCAGTGATGCGGCTTCCTAGCCCGCCACCAGATAGCAGGATGTTGGCTGGTAAGGAGTGTCGCCCTAACAATCAGATATGGCTGGCATCTGCATGGGCTAATACATAAACATTTGGTAGACTCCTACAACTGGACTTCTGATGAGATGTATGAGATAGGATGTTGAAATGTATTGAGTGTCATATGATAGGAGTTCTAGTTTTATACTAATATGAATTAGCAGTAAGCAGTGTAGTTAGCAAGTGATAGAGATTGCAATTTCTGAAGAATGGTCCAGCAGTACAGCATTTTTCGCTAGATGATCCTCAGAGCAGCAGCCTTACCACTAAGTGCTATTGTGACTAAAGCTAAATATGCTACAAAGTACAATAGCAGCATATATGTAGTAATTTACTTTGCATATCTGAGATGAAGGAGCAGCAAGAAAGGAATGTGTTAGGAGTGAAGTACCCAGCGTACATTACACAGTGACATGGTTAGATAGATAGAAAGTCACTTTCCAACATAATAACAGTGCAGTGGGGAAACTACAAGCAATCTCCACTGGTGATTGGTTATATACTGTACATAGCTATGTTTGTACTGGCAGCAAATAGTCCGATTTAACGCTGTGGGTGTGAGCTCTCCTCATCCCTATCCCTTGCTTGAACAGATATAGGAGTACAGGAAAGCTACCAGTGTCCTCTTCTCCCCAGTTTATTATTATAGACACGATCAGAGCTGAGATGACTTCTAGGTATAGAGGAAAGTTACCAGTGTCCTCTTCTCCCCAGTTTATTATTATAGACACGATCAGAGCTGAGATGACTTCTAGGTATAGAGGAAAGCTACCAGTGTCCTCTTCTCCCCAGTTTATTATTATAGATACGATCAGAGCTGAGATGACTTCTAGGTATAGAGGAAAGCTACCAGTGTCCTCTTCTCCCCAGTTTATTATTATAGACACAATCAGAGCTGAGATGACTTCTAGGTATACAGGAAAGCTACCAGTGTCCTCTTCTCCCCAGTTTATTATTATAGACACAATCAGAGCTGAGATGACTTCTAGGTATAGAGGAAAGCTAGCCTGTATCCTCTTCTCCCCAGGACCTACCTTCTCAAGGTTGCAGAAGGAACCCCCATAATCAATCATCTGGTAGCATCTTGCTGCTGTGTGAGCAGGTAATATTTGAATTTATTTGTACGGTTGGCACCGAAATTAAATCAATTTTACTGATGGGCCCTAGGCGCCCCAATCTGACACTGAACAAGCCTAATACAATAGATGTACTTTAGCACACTCTGATAAAAGCTTTGTGGCTACTTTGATACAGAGTAATTTATTTGAGAAGGGGGTGCTTGAACGAGAGATGAGTCACACTTGAGTCATACTTGTCTATTGTCCATTTAGATAATGTCCATTAAACAGCCTGTGTACGTTGATAGCTTCACGGGACAACAAGCATTTCGTGTATGTATCTCTAAAGAACTACACAAAACAAGTTTTAACAATTACACCTTATATAAATAATATTAATACTAATAAAAAATAATTTCTATTATACACAGAATAATTGGTACATAGTGAGAAATGAAATAGCATTCCCCCCAGGACCCACAATTTGCTTTAAACACTCAAATAGTAAATTAGTAGATTAGTAAAATAATAGACAGGGCCTAGCATTTCCCAAGCCCAGAGTACGATTTTGTCCCTTGTTCGTTTAGCAATCTGATGGCTTGCAGGAAGAAGCTCTTGTGTAGTCTGGTGGTGGAGGTCTGGATGCTTTGAAACATTCTGTCAGACAGTAAGAAGTTGAAGACAGTGTACACGGGGTCTCCCACCATGTTCAGAGCCTTTTTGTAGAGCACTAGACAGAGATGTCCACAATGGAAAGAAGAGTGGCACCAGTAATCTTTTCTGCTGTCTACACCCCGTGCTCCAGTCTGAGGAGATGCAGTTTCTGAACCAGGCAGTAATAACGCTCCTAAGGATGCTCTCGATGCACCCTCTGTAGCAGGTAATGACATGACGGGAAGGAAGGTGTGCCTTCTTCCGCCATACTCCTGTGTGCTACGCTGCAGGCCTCAGTCTGGCTGCAAGGTCTCTTCTTGCATGTGTATGACAGAGACTTTTCCCTGAAGCACACACCATACTCAGCTGCTTGACTAATGAGCTCATCAGCCCTCCTACAGTATGTAGCCGTGCTGCCAACCTCATTTTCTTGCCTGTGCAATTGATCTCTGTAGATCTTGTTAGGTCTCTCTGGTTTGTTGGTGATTGTAAGGAGCTACAGATGTAGCAGCGCTAGCGATCACAGGAGAATCGCGTGATCACAGAACAATATCGTAAATAGAGTACGCAACTGATGATTTGTATGCTAATGCTATGCATTGTACGCTAATACGTACGAATTTGTATGCTAATGCTATGCATTGTACGCTAATGCGTACAAATTCACCTAATTAGCGTACTTTTACTGCGAGTGAAAGGAGTGAAAGAGGAGAAGTCGCGATTCATTAGCAACGCTATGCGAAAACAGTGATCGCTAGCTCTGCTACATCTGTATAATCAGTTTTTCTGCCTTTGTACCGACCTTGTCTGATTCCTGGATCCTGATCCTGTTCCTGCTGCTCTGACCTTTGGATTGTTTCATGGATTTGCACAAACTCCTCCAGCACAGACCTCTGCCTGTTTCCAGATTGTCTTTTGCATTTTCCCTCAATTCCACATACTGGTGTCTCTGATCCATGTGGGTCAACAGCCAACCACACTGGGACTATTCCAAGAGGTAGCAGCCTTGTGACTCCCCTGCATCTTAAGCCCAGATCCCTGTATAGGGGTTAAAGGGTGAATACCAGAGGACTGCCAGGACAACACCCTTAGGTCTAGCCCAATGTCAGACTGGTTGGGTGGCAAAATGGATCAACAACCATTGTCCGTAACAGGGTCTTAGTTTTGAGGCTGTATAAAAAGAATTATATTTATCTAGTCTTGAGAAGAGGCATCTAAGGTGGAATTCAGTGTCAGAATGGGGTTCCTCAGGTCCAGCAGAGGAAATTATTCTTGGGGTCCAAACCCTATATCATCAATAAAGTCTAATATATTTTGAATAAATGAAATAAAGCCTAGTGGCAAATGATTGGCTGCAAAGATAGATTTGGCAGCCAGATAGAATTTTTTGTCCTGGACCTTTGGTACCCATCGGAGGATCCTTGGGTACTCTGGTGGACGAGTCCAAACCCCAGGGAACATGACAACCTTATATAAATATATGAATGGGCCATACATAAAATATGGTGAAAAGCTACTCCATGTAAAATTCCCTCATAAGACAAGAGGGCATTGCCTCTGTTTGGAAAAGAAAATGTTCAGTCTCAAGAAGTGACAAAGCTTCTTCACCATAAGAGCTGTGAATCAGTGGAATAGTCTACCTGAGGACATGGTCACAGCAGGAGCAATTTATGATTTTAAAAAGCCTAAGATAAATTCACTGTCACATTGAACATGGTGTGTAAGCTGAAGGCATCATGTTTTAGAGCGGGAGGAGCTGAGCAGATTGGTGTATGGTTTTTGTTTTATAGGAAAAGATACAGTAAAACTTGTATTTTATTCATTTAAATTCCTGCTCATTTCGGGCTTTGAAGTCAAGGAGGTGGTCCTATCAGTGATTTGTGTATACACAGTCATGGAGGGCAGACTGTCAATCACTGATAGGACCGCCTCCTTGACCTCAAAGCTCAGAATGAGCAGGAATTTAAATGAATGATGTACATGTTATATTGAATCTTTTTCCACAAATCTATAGATCAATCTGCTCAGCTCCTCCTGCTCTACAACATGCTACCTGTAGCTTACATTGCATTTTCAGGGTGACAGGTTCCCTTTAATGCTTATGCAAATGTGTAGAAACCTTGTTCTCATTCCCCTTCCCTTAATTCCCATTCGCCATCTGGTTGAAATTTATGGGTCTTTTTTTCAACTGTATTAACTATGTAACTATCTACTAGGGACACATCAACAAGAACATTATAATGCTTGAGTGGTTGAAGTCCATGCCATGGGTAGTGATCAGCCCAGTTGCCTTCTAACACTATTGTTCAGTAAAACAATGGTTCCTGAGCAACAGAAGATTTCTTCATTTTCAGTGAAACTTAACTTTAAAAAGATCAATAATTTATAACATTGTTCCAGAAAAGCCTCCATCACCATGAGAATAATGACACGCGTCACTTTTGGTCTCATCATCTCAGGTGCGAGCATACAAAACACCGTGTAATAAAGCATCTTCATTTTATTGTCAGTTGTATTTGATATCACATTTTGCGAAAGACATAATACTTGAGATGCTGAATTATAGCTTCCGAATTCAAATAGTAAATAATAAATGACAATAGTAAACCATAAAAATAAAGCAATAAACATAAAATAGAAAAAAAAACAAAACGTGTGCGGCTGCGACTAGTCCGCTCCTGGCAGAACAGTTTGTTCTGTTACTCCAGACTTTCCTTGAGATGTTAGTGAGATCTTTTAAGAAGTTTAGGGACTGTAACTCCTGAGCGCTCTCATACATTAAAATTCCGACAGCACAAGGAAAGCGATTAGACCAAATCTACATTACCACTTTATTCTCCATAATCATCCATCAGCCGGCAGAATGAGGGGATTGAAATTGTCTATGTATATGAACATTTGGCATTTCTAGGCTGGTGTCTATACCCCGTTAAGGAGTCATGATAGACATTTACATTAATTCACCTGTCAACATTGCTTCCCTTTAATAAGATTTCCAGATTTCTATTTAGGTTCTGTGCTTGATTGAAAACACAGTATTTTTCCTGTTCCTTCCTTTCAAAAGCCATGATGGAGAAAATTCTGCAAACATTTTCTACTTACATTAGGATACTTTATACGTTTTATGAGAATTGGTCTTTTTATTGTTTCCTGAAATGGCAAGGTTTGATGATTTATAAATGTGATTGTAGTTGTAATATGAGCTTCTGAAGGAAAGTCTTAAGGTTATAGAGAGAATGAGTCAACCATGTTTTTTTTCAGTTTATTATGACAGAGAGGAGGATCACATAAAAGGGGTTCTCTGTGAATTAAGAAAATGAAAATACTTAAATACGAAATACCAAATACCTTTCATTAGTTAGAGTGGCTAGTTTTGGCTACGGAGCAATCACTAGGAGTATTAAAATGGCTGCCGTCCTACCAGTACACACAGAACCTGTCCTAATCACACAAAAGGACAAGTTATTTCACATCACTGAGCTGAAGAGCTGCCTCATCCTCCTCTGTGCTCTGTGGGAATGGAAATGATAAGGAGACATGAAGTACAGAGAGTAGGGTGAGGGTAATGAGCAGCAGCACTTGTATGCAGTCTCCATTACCACAGTTTCACATCACCACAGTCTGTCCTGTCCGTCCTCTCTGTACTTCATGTCTCCTCCGAACTAAATTCCCCAGAGATTCAGCTAAAGTTCTTATCAGTTGTATTCAGGATCATAATCCCTGACAAGTAGAGCAGAGAGGAGGATGAGGCAGCTCTTTACCTCAGTGTTGTGAAGTAACTTGTCCTCCTGTGTGATTAGGACAGGTTCTGTGTGTACTGGAGGGACAGTGGCCATTTTGTTTCCCCTGATGATTGCTCCCCCGACAAAATGAGCCATAATAAATAATGGAAGGTACTTGGAAACACATTTTTTATAAAGTAATATTTAGTTATTTTCATTTTCTTAATTCCCAGAGAACCCCTTTAACTAAGCAGTGGCGCTGTGTACAGGAAGACACAGGTTAGGAAAACTTTTATAATTGCTGTGTATAATTACCTTTTAGTTTGAATAAGGGTCCTTCAACTCTAGGTTGAAAACAGGAAAAAAGCCTACTCATAGGCAACATCCTCTCCATTTATTGTGAGGCTATATTCTTAACATAGGAGTGGGTCCTAGAGGTGGGATCTGCACTAGAGATGAGCGAGCACTAAAATGCTCGGGTGCTCGTTATTCGAGTCGAACTTTTCCCGATGCTCGGGTGCTCGTTTCGAATAACGAACCCCATTGAAGTCAATGGGAGACTCGAGCATTTTTTGCAGGGGACCAAGGCTCTGCCTAGAGAAGGCTGGGTGAAAACCTGGAAACCTCAGAAAATGATGGAAACACCACGGAAATGGACAGGAAACAGCAGGGGCAGCATGCATGGATGCCTCTGAGGCTGCCTAATCCCACCATTACCCCAAATTCTCAGGCAACAGCCTGGTGGTTACCCTCATGGCAATTGTGCTCACCCAGACAAAGAAAGGCGAGGCACATGCCCATCACATGTTAGGGAAGCACCCAACTAGGTGCAACGAAGGTCCATCACCGCCAATTTTCAGGGACACGGTAATGGTGACCCACTTAAAAATGCTGCCTGACAACCTGGCAGTGAACCCCTGATTGTCTGTCTTTCAATAAGATTGCAGTGTAAAGCATGGTGGTGAGCCTCAGTAATAAGATTGCAGTGTAAAGCATGGTGGTGAGCCTCAGTATGACTTTTTAGATGGAGATTGCATGTGGTCACGTACTCCCTGGAACCCCATAGTCACCCCTTCTCTGATGTGCTACCCCAGAACATTCTCTGCCCCAATTCGCAAGACCTTTTGCAGTCTCCGTGTGCTGACAGTGGGGATTTACCAGTGTTGTCTGAGGAGGTGGTGGACAATGGCGAGACACAGGTGTCGGGGGGTGAGGTAGTTGTATGGGAAGCAAGTTACAGTGGGGACTCCTTGGGGGGACTTTCTCATGATGGGACAGATTCAATAGTGTTTAGAAAGGCTGATGGGCTTCCGTCAGCACTGTGTGTATGGAACCCCATGGCCTTTCATAAAAATAGTCTGGCGATGACCCCAAGGCAATTTTCAGGGACACGGTAATGGTGACCCACTTGAAAATGCTGCCTGACAACCTGGCGGTGAACCCCTGATTGTCTGTCTTTCAATAAGATTGCAGTGTAAAGCATGGTGGTGAGCCTCAGTAATAAGATTTTGACTTTTTGGATGGAGATTGCATGTGGTCACGTACTCCCTGGAACCCCATAGTCACCCCTTCTCTGATGTGCTACCCCAGAACATTCTCTGCCCCAATTCGCAAGACCTTTTGCAGTCTCCGTGTGCTGACAGTGGGGATTTACCAGTGTTGTCTGAGGAGGTGGTGGACAATGGCGAGACACAGGTGTTTAATACCGTATATGGCAGCTATCCGGAAAAATAGTTTGGAGAGAGAGAAAGATAGGAAAAAGACGTAAATTGTTTGGAGAGAGGGCCTGTAGGTGGACCTCCGGATAAATTGTTTGGAGAGAGGGCCTGTAGGTGGACCTCCGGAAAAATTGTTTGGAGAGAGGGCCTGTAGGTGGACCTCCGGAAAAATTGTTTGGAGAGAGGGTCTGTAGGTGGACCTCTCGAAAAATTGTTTGGAGAGAGGGCCTGTAGGTGGACCTCCGGAAAAATTGTTTGGAGAGAGGGCCTATAGGTGGACCTCCGGAAAAATTGTTTAGAGAGAGGGCCTGTAGGTGGACCTCCGTAAAAATTGTTTGGAGAGAGGGCCTGTAGGTGGACCTCCGTAAAAATTGTTTGGAGAGAGGGCCTGTAGGTGGACCTCCGGAAAAATTGTTTGAAGAGAGGGCCTGTAGGGGGCCCTCCTGAAAAATTATGGTAAAAGAGTGCCAGTTGGACCTCTGAAAAATGGCGTTTTTTTGGTCAGCGTTAGGCAAAGACGACATGGAGGAGTAGGAGGAGTAGAGAAGAGGAATCGGATACATAAGTAATGTTAATCTTTAGCTGCTCTCCCCCGGAGGAGATTTGAATTCCGGTGAAATCCAGGTTTTGTTCATTGTAATAAGCGTCAGCCTGTCAGCGCTGTCAGTTGACAGGCGTGTACGCTTATCGGTGATGATGCCACCAGCTGCACTGAATACCCGCTCTGACAGCACGCTAGCGGCAGGGCAGGCCAGCACCTCCAAGGCGTACAGCGCCAGTTCAGGCCACGTGTCCAGCTTTGAAACCCAGTAGTTGTATGGAGCAGAGTGATCGCTACGGATGTTGGTATGGTCAGCTAGGTACTCCCTCACCATCTTTCTGTACAGCTCCCCCCTACTCTGCCTAGACTGGGGACAGGTGACAGTGTCTTGCTGGGGTGACATAAAACTGGCAAAGGCCTTGGAGAGCGTTCCCCTGCCAGTGCTGGACAAGCTGCCTGCTCGCCTACTCTCCCCCGCTACTTGGCCCACAGAACCATGTCCTCTGCCGCTAGCGGCGTCAGATGGGAAGGATTGTTTCAGCTTGTGCACCAGGGCCTGTTGATATCTATTCACTCTCATACTCCTTTCCTCTGCAGGGATGAGAGTGGAAAGGTTCTGCTTGTACCGTGGGTCCAGGAGAGTGAACACCCAGTAATCGGTGTTTGAAAAAATGCTTCTAACACGAGGGTCACGGGATAGGCAGCCTAGCATGAAGTCTGCCATGTGCGCCAGAGTCCCAACACGTAAGAATTCCCTCTCCTCACTGGCCTGACTCTCCATTTCCTCCTCCTCCTCCTCCTCCTCCAAGTCCTCCTCTTCAGCCCATACACGCTCAAGAGTTAAGGACTGAGCACTGGTACCCTTTTCTGTCTCGCCGACATTCTCCTCCTCTTCTTCCTCATCCTCATCCCCCTCCTCCGATACGCGCTGAGAAACAGACAGGAGGGTGCTCTGGCTATCAAGCGACGTATCTTCCTCCACCGTCTCTTGTGACAAGCACAAAGCATCCGACTTCATGCTGAGCAGTAAGTTTTTCAACAGGCAAAGCAGCGGGATGGTGAGGCTGATAATGGCGGCATCGCCGCTGACCATCTGTGTTGACTCCTCAAAGTTGCTCAACACCTGGCAGATATCAGACATCCACGTCCACTCCTCATTGTAGACTTGAGGAATCTGAGTGACCTGACTACCAGTTATGGTGGAAGTAGACATCTGGCAGTCTACAATCGCTCTGCGCTGCTGGTAAACTCTGGATAACAGGTTTAATGTCGAATTCCATCTCGTGGGCACGTCGCACAACAGTCGGTGAGCGGGCAGTTTTAGGCGGCGCTGCGCTGCCCTGAGAGTGGCAGCATCTGTGGTCGACTTGCGGAAATGTGCACAGATGCGGCGCACCTTGTTGAGCAAATCAGACAGATTGGGGTATGTCTTGAGGAACCGCTGAACTATTTGATTGAACACGTGGGCCAGGCATGGCACATGTGTCAGTCTGCCAAGTTGCAGAGCCGCCACCAGGTTACGCCCACACAACCATGCCTGGCTTGAGGTTCAGCGGTGCCAGCCACAGATCGGTCTGCGCCGTGATGCCCTGTAACAGCTCTTGGGCGGTGTGCCTTTTGTCACCTATGCTCAGCAGTTTGAGCACCGCCTGCTGGCGCTTACCCACGGCACTGCTGCTGCGCCTAGAGCTACCGACTGAAGGCACAGTGCCCAAGGATGGTAATTCGGAGGAGGAGGTGGAGGAGGAGGAGGGATCGGAGGAGGAGGCATAGTCTGAGAGACCGTGACCGAGGTAGGCCCCGCAATCCTCGGTCCCAGCCTCCACCAAGTTAACCCAATGTGCCGTCAGTGAGATATAGTATCCCTGCCCGGCAGCACTTGTCCACGTGTCCGTGGTTAGGTGGACCTTCTCAGAAACAGCGTTGGTCAGGGCACGGATGATGTTCTCTGACACGTGCTGGTGTAGGGCTGGGACGGCACATCGGGAAAAATAGTGACGGCTGGGGACCGAATACCGAGGGGCAGCCACCACCATGAGATTGCGAAAGGCCTTGGTCTCTACCAGCCTATAGGGCAGCATCTCCAGGCTCAGCAATTTGGAGATGTGGACATTGAGGGCTTGGGCATGTGGGTGGGTGGAACTGTATTTCCTCTTGCGCTCCAGCGTCTGCTGTAAACACAGCTGAACGTTACGCTGGGACACATTGGTGGACACTGTGGAGGATCGTGGAGGCGAAGGTGTGGTTTTCCGGCAGGAGGCGCTCGTGCCGGGGTCCTGGGCAGGGGGTTGACTAGCAGAGGCAGCGAGTGACACAGGGGAAGGAGCAGTGGTGTGACCCGCAGGAGGTGGTGAATGGCCTTGGTTCCATTGAGTAGGGTGTTTAGCACTCATATGCCTGCGCATGCTGGTGGTGGTTAGGCTAGTAGTGGTGGCACCCCTGCTGATCCTGGTGCGGCACAGGTTGCACACCACAGTCCGTCGGTCATCCTCACTTTCTTTAAAGAACCTCCAGACTTGCGAACATCTAGGCCTCGCCACGGGAGCTTCACTACGTGAAACAGTTGCTGCTGATGCACCAGCTCTGGCCCTGCTTCTCCCTCTGGCCACACCACTGCCTCTTCCAACCTGTTCTGGTGCAGCACTCGCCTCCGCCTCAGAAGCACTGTCTTCACTCGGCTTATCAACCCAGCTTGGGTCAGTCACCTCGTCATCCTCCGATTCCTCAGTCTGCTCCCCCCTCGGACTTCCTGCCCTGACAACAACTTCACCACTGTCTGACAACCGTGTCTCCTCATCGTCAGACACCTCTTTACAAACTTCTTCCACTAACTCAACATTGTCATCATCATCATCATCACCCACAGACTGCGACAGTTGGAAAACTTGGGCATCGGGAACGAGGTCAGCAACAACCTGAGAAGTGGTTTGTGACTCTGGGAAGGGTCCAGAAAACAGTTCCTCAGAGTATGCCGGATCGCATTCCAAATTTTCCTGGGAGGGGGCAGACTGGGGGGAAGGATGTTGAGGTGGAGGAGCCAGAGGAGTGCTCCCTTGGGTAACGTGGGTGGACTGCGTGGAAGACTGACTGGTGGACAAATTACTTGAAGCATTGTCCGCAATCCACGAGATCAGCTGTTCGCACTGTTGTGGTTTCAACAGTCCTCTACCACGTGTCCCTGTAAGTTGAGACATGAAGCTAGGGAGTGTAGCTCTGCTGCGTTCCCCTGCTCCCTCATCAGCAGGTGCTGTCTCACCCTGCCCAGGACCACGGCCTCTGCCCCCTGCAGTAATTGAATGCCCATGCCCTCGTCCTCGACCCTTAGCCCTGGGGTTCAACATTTTCTGTATATAAGTGTATTATATAAAAAACAAAAAATAAATGGGCCTGGTGTACTGAAACCCACAAACTTGTTCAGTCTGGTTTAATTAAGTGACGTACAGAAAGTGTCACCTGGACAGAAAATATGGATTGTAGTGAGTGTACTGAACTGTGACACACAGAATGGTTCCACACTGCTGTGTGAAATGGATTTGTATCACTGAGCTAAAACAACAAAAAAACTAATTTTTTTATATATTTTTTTTTATATATATTTTTTTTTAGTTTTGTTTTTTTTGGAACGTGACGTGCAGAAACTATCGTAGAGCTAACTCACACTCTGCTGACGGTGGCTATTTTGACTGCGACCCAGACAAATGTCGCACAGAGATTTTTGTGATCAAGCTATATACGTGAGAGCAAAAGACCCGGTTGGATTAAGTGACGTACAGAAAGTGTCACTTGGACAGAAAATACGGATTGTAGTGAGTATACTGAACTGTGACACACAGAATGGTTCCACACTGCTGTGTGAAATGGATTTGTATCACTGAGCTAAAACAACAAAAAAACTATTTTTTTTTTAAAAACTTTTTTTATATATTTTTTTTTTAGTTTTGTTTTTTTTGGAACGTGACGTGCAGAAACTATCGTAGAGCTAACTCACACCCTGCTGACGGTGGCTATTTTGACTGCGACCCAGACAAATGTCGCACAGAGATTTTTGTGATCAAGCTATATACGTGAGAGCAAAAGACCCGGTTGGATTAAGTGATGTACAGAAAGTGTCACCTGGACAGAAAACACGTATTGTAGTGAGTGTACTAAACTGTGACACACAGAATGGTTCCACACTGCTGTGTGAAATGGATTTGTATCACTGAGCTAAAACAACAAAAAAACTAATTTTTTAATATTTTTTTTAATATATATTTTTTTTGTTTTGTTTTTTTTGGAACGTGACGTGCAGAAACTATCGTAGACCTAACTCACACCCTGCTAACAGTGGCTATTTTGACTGCGACCCAGACAAATGTCGCACAGAGATTTTTGTGATCAAGCTATATATGTGAGAGCAAAAGACCCGGTTGGATTAAGTGACGTACAGAAAGTGTCACTTGGACAGAAAATACGGATTGTAGTGAGTGTACTGAACTGTGACACACAGAATGGTTCCACACTGCTGTGTGAAATGGATTTGTAGCACTGAGCTAAAACAACAAAAAAACTAATTTTTTTTTTTAAATTTTTTATATATTTTTTTTTAGTTTTGTTTTTTTTGGAACGTGACGTGCAGAAACTATCGTAGAGCTAACTCACACCCTGCTTACGGTTGGCTATTTTGACTGCGACCCAGACAAATGTCGCACAGAGATTTTTGTGATCAAGCTATATACGTGAGAGCAAAAGACCCGGTTGGATTAAGTGACGTACAGAAAGTGTCACCTGGACAGAAAATACGGATTGGCGTGAGTGGACAGATGAACTGTGACACACAGAATGGTTCCACACTGCTGTGTGAAATGGATTTGTATCACTGAGCTAAAACAACAAAAAAACTAATTTTTTTATATTTTTTTTTTATATATATTTTTTTTGTTTTGTTTTTTTGGAACGTGACGTGCAGAAACTATCGTAGAGCTAACTCACACCCTGCTGACAGTGGCTATTTTGACTGCGACCCAGACAAATGTCGCACAGAGATTTTTGTGATCAAGCTATATATGCGAGAGCAAAAGACCCGGTTGGATTAAGTGACGTACAGAAAGTGTCACCTGGACAGAAAATATGGATTGTAGTGAGTGTACTGAACTGTGACACACAGAATGGTTCCACACTGCTGTGTGAAATGGATTTGTATCACTGAGCTAAAACAACAAAAAAAATATTTTTTTTTATATTTTTTTTTAGTTTTGTTTTTTTTGGAACGTGACGTGCAGAAACTATCGTAGAGCTAACTGACACCCTGCTGACGGTGGCTATTTTGACTGCGACCCAGACAAATGTCGCACAGAGATTTTTGTGATCAAGCTATATACGTGAGAGCAAAAGACCCGGTTGGATTAAGTGACGTACAGAAAGTGTCATCTGGACAGAAAATACGGATTGTAGTGAGTGTTCTGAACTGTGACACACAGAATGGTTCCACACTGCTGTGTGAAATGGATTTGTATCACTGAGATATAACAATAAAAAAAAAAGGTTATATATGGCGATAGCTGCACTACTAGTGCCAGCCAGCCAAGCCAGGAGACAAAAAAAAAATTCTTGTAGCCCTTAGAAGGGCTGTTGGGTTCTTGGGAGATCACTCCTGCCTAACAAAAAACTAAATGCAGGCCCTAACACTCTCCCTGAAACGCAGCAGCTCTATCCCTAACGACATCCAGATGGCATCTGAGCCGAGCACCGCGGGCAGTCACTAGTATATTCCAGGGTCACCTGATCAGGCCAGCCAACCCCTGCTATCGACATGTAAGGGCCCCACGTGATGCTGGGTGTACCGCAGAGTCTCCTGGCTTGTGATTGGCTGAGTTTTTAGGCACCAAAAATGCACAATGCGGAAGTTGCCATTTCCTCGAGCATGGCGAGATACTCGTCCGAGCAGCGAGCACTTCCGAGTACCGTAATACTCAAATGAGCACCAAGCTCGGACGAGTATGCTCGCTCATCTCTAATCTGCACCCATCAGACATTTATGGCATATCCTAGCAATATGCCATAAATGTCCAGATGGGACTGTGGCTAGTACGATGGGTTTTCTAAAAAAAAAAAAAAAGCCAGGCAATTTATACTGAACTGTCTGTTTTGGTAATTACCTGCAGTTTACATCAAGTGATTCTGAACCATTTTTTTAAAAATATAATTCTATATTGGTCCATCGCTCTGTTTCTACTCCTAGAAATGTTTGAATAAATTGAAAACTGGATGTTATTCTTCTTCTTCTTCTTGTCAATATGGTGGGTAACTACATAGGGACCCACTGTATTGACAGGCCTTTGCACCACTCACCTTCCTCTGTCCTGGCAGTATGGACCTACCTCCAGCTCCCCTCTTCTTCCCGTTGGTCTGGCCGCTGGGATAACTCTGTCCCTCCAAGCTGGCTGTGGCTTGTTTCCCAGCTACCCATTGCACCCTAGTCTTCACCAGCCAATGGCAGGCAAACTTTGGGGTACTGCAGGCACCTTTCCCTGTGGCAGGGTGCCAGAGCAATAGGCTTATAGTCTGATAGTATCCAGCTAGGTGTTCTGTATTTCATTTGTCTGCTTATATACCAAATTTTGCCGTTTTCTGGATTTTGACACTTCTGCTGCCTGACCTGACCTGTGCCTTTCATCCATATTGATCTTTTGCTGCCTGACCTGACTTTGGACTGTTTACCCTATAGCTTTAACTCTGCCTGCTCTGACCTTGGCCTGTCCCAGATTACAGTTTTTCCTGATTCCTCGGTTCTCTTCATCGGTCTCTGTTGACCGCTGTGCGTCAGCTGTCAATCATACACAGACTACTCCAGGAGGTGATGGCTTGGTGGTTTTCCTGCAATAACGTCTGGGGGTTAAGGGGTGAAAACCAGGGGACTACTGGGATAATGCCCTTAGGAGTATCCCAAACTCAAATCTGTTGGTTGACATTGCGGTTCCACATCCAGTGCTGTAACAATACATAAAGAATATATTATCTGCTATAAACTTTAAAACAAAAAGGATGACACTTCTACTCACAAATGAAAAAATACAATGTTTGGCTTTTAGGCTCTAAATAAAAGACATGGGGATTCTGTTCACAAGGACAAGTATGAAATTAAAGCATAGCACCAAAAATATAGCAATAAGCCCTCAGGCATTCCAGTTCTTTAACAATGTTTATACTTTCGGTGACTCATACTGGATACCCACAGAGATCACTCCATGCAGACAGACCCACACAGATCTCATATAGTTTCACATTTCAGATACACAATGTCTCTGTACAGTATAAATATATTTATATGCAGCCACTAAGCTATGACAAAAATGTGTCCTTGAAAGTCAACTTCTGAGGTCAGAAAACAGAGTCCCGCCTGTAGGTAAATGATGCCATATACATGAACATGCATTCTTTAATTCTACAGTCCCATGATTTGCGAAGCAATTTTAAGTGCAATCACGTAATGTGTCAGGTCAAGGAATTGACCTACCTTATCTTTTCCTTGGCTGCTGTAGTGTTTCTGGCAGGTGTAGAGGAATTATACAAAACACAGCCAAGGAAATTTATCGCTATATTGAGTGGAAGAACAAGTACCTAAATATCAATATCGAGAAAGAAGGCAGATGCAGCAGAGAACAATACCTTCATGTCTAAAGCTTAGCTTTTAATAGGTTCCTTAAAATGAAAAAAAAAAAAAGATTATATATAAACTATACAAGATACATGACTATACAAGATCATACAGTACTGATCATGTGTAGTCACAGGCAGAAAACATAACAAACACGTATCATCTCTCCGGACATTATATTCTGCATAAAAAATACAATTCTGAAGCATCTCCTGGAGCAATATACAGGATCATCTGGAAGAAGCCATCAAGGGTGAAACCCAAGTCAGGTCATATATGGCAGTTACTGTATCCCCAAACACGGGGCTGTGGACCAGTACTGGGCCATGAATCATTGAATACTGGGCCACATGGGGCGCTGGAGTTGAACGCGGGATGGGAGCCATTCAAAGGAGAGGGAACATGTGCAGCAGTGCCACATAGCAGCCGCCATTACCATCTTCTTGTTTGGTTCTGCCCAAATATCGCAGCCTGTTCATCCTGTTCCTACCTCACGAAGCCCCATGGAAGTGACAGTGGATTTCGAGGAGTGCCTGAAGGACTCGGCCTGGTTTAGGTAACTCACTTCTATTTTTACGTGTATATCTGGCAGAGAAAGAACTCTAAAACCGGCCGAAAGTAGCCCGTCACACGAGCCTTCTCTGAAGGCGATACAGTGACCTCTGTGATGTGATAGGGAAGGTTATCACTTATAGTGCCTCTGGCTCCAATCAATGCATGGTTGACCCAGAGAGAGTGCTGGAGCAGGGGGATAACCACTTTGAGGACTAGGACTACCCTAGTTGCCACCACCACCACTCTCATACTCCTTTCCTGTGCTGTGCCTTTACCCCTGCAGATTGGCCTGCTGCACATGTACATGGATTACACTGGAAAAGAGGGTGAACATCATGTCCAGACTGCTCCAGTGTTTACATGCCGTGGTGCTCAGTCCTATTTTTGCCAGATGAAGAGATAGATATTTTTGTGTTACATATATGTGGCTTAAAAATTCTGTGCTTGCTGCTTCTGAATGCCAAAAGTGTTGCTATTGTTTGAGTCTCCTAGGCATTGCTCCCGGTTAGCCAGAATCCTACTACACACTGATGAAGGGCAACACCCTGAAAAAACTGTGGATGGATAACTGGCTTAGACTTTTCCCTTATCACATCCTTAAGGCTTGTAACAGAACTGGATCTTGACATAGGGGCCACTTAATATTGTGGATCTGGCAATCTTTAAAATGGGAACACTCCTTGAAGACCCATAACTGGGGCTCAACGGTTATTTTGCATATTACTGTTTCCCAGAGAGTTTTGCACTTTGGGTTGCTTTGTTGAGACACCTAAATGAGGCTCCACAGTGTTTGTTGTAGCTGGTCTTCCCAAGATCAGCTATTGTTTTGCTTGAGTTTCCATCCCAAATGCAAAATTGCTGGGCTGGCTTGCTAGCCCCCCTATCAATTGAAGTCAGCTCCATATGAATGTGGGACCTTTGAGTGACAGGATCACAGAGGGTCCCTGACTCATTCAGCATATAGCTTGCATAATACCAACATACCACAGCAGCCTACTAAATACAATGGAAATGTTACCTACACATTACAATTAGGGTTTATTCACACATTGCAGTTACATAACAAAATTTGTGGAACAAACACAACTATAATGTTTTATTTAGGGTGACCAGACGTCCTCTTTTTCCCGGACATGTCCTACTTTTGGGACCTAAAAAAATGTCCAGGGGGAATTTCAAAATCGTCCGTGATTTTGTTCAACTGCCTCAAACTGTTTGAGGCAGTCGAACAAAATCATTTTAACTGTAAAATGACCCGAACTTCCCTTTATTATTTTTCGTTATAACATGGTTATAACAGAAAATAATAGTTAAAATGGCCTTTAGGGGTTAAAAATAATAAAAAAACCCTCACCTTTTCCACTTGTTCGCGCAGCCGGTGTCTTCTTTCTTCTTTCCCATGCAAAAGGACCTACGGTGACGTCAGCGCGCTCACCACGGTGACGTCAGCTCGCTCACCACGTGGTGAGCGCGCTGACGTCACAGAAGGTCCTTTTGCTTGGGAAAGAAGACACCTGCTGCGCAAACAAGTGGAAAAGGTGAGTTTTTTTTTTTTAACCCCCTAAAGGCCATTTTAACTATTATTTTCTGTTATAACCATGTTACAACGGAAAATAATAAAGGGAAATTCGGGTCCCCATTCCCTGGGGTATATGTAATGATCAACCCACCTCCCCCCCGGAAAAAAAGGTGTCCTCCTTTTAGGAAACTTAGATCTGGTCACCCTAGTTTCATTAGAACCACAGGGTAAGTCCACAGGTGCCCAATCTGCTGTGGATTTTCTGCAGTGCGTCAGAATGAAAATCAACAGCATAAAAACAACCTGAAACGGGCTGTGTTTTTGCGGCGGATTCACTGGTGGGATCACATTGGGTCCTCCTCTGCTTTCAGCTTTTGCATGGTAAAGGTTGTCTCCCAAGAAAGAGAACCATCCTGCCAGCGCCACCTATTGGAAAAGGCTCCCTATGAGTCAATATCAGACTTTCCAACAATCCTTGGGATTTGAAAAGGGAATATAGCCTTATTGCAAGCAATTGCAAAGGTTGAAAGCTGTGGGTAAAATTCACAGCAAAAACTGATAAGCTGTGTGTGGATTGAAAACCCGCAGTGCAAGTTTTGTTCGGGTTATCTTCTCAGTGTGGATGACGTTTCTAACATCTCATTCACTTTACTATTACTGTATACGGCTGTGAATGTGCTGCTTTCATATCCACTGTAGCAGATCTTCAGCATTTATGTCACATGTGGTCCCATCCTTACTAGAGATGAGCAAATTGATTCATATGAATTAAATAGACTTCTTGAGCAGCCATGGTCTGAGCCTGTTGTTCTAGAGACTTCCTCCTGCCCCTTGATTGACAGAGCTGGACATCTTACTTGGCCCAGACACTTGTGCACCTGCAACGTTGCTCCAAATATTACTGCAAGCACAAAGGCTCTACTGCTGCTACCGGAGCAGTGCAGATACTGACAACGCGTGTGCAGAGCATGTGCTGCTAAACCTCCAGGAAAGATGTCCTGCTCTGTCAATCAAAGAGGAAGAGGGAGTCTCTTGAGCAGTAGGGATAGCCTCCGACTGCTCAAAAGGTTGTTCTGATTAAGGGCTCATTCACAAGACTGTATGAATGGGTCCGCATCTGTTCCGCAATTTTGTGGAAAGGGTGCGGACCCATTCATTTCAGTGGGGCCTCAAAAGATGCAGACAACACACCATGTGCTGTCCGCATCCGTAGTTCCGTTCCGCGGACAAGATTAGGCATTTCTATTATGGGCCGTTCGTTCCATTCTGCAAATTGGGAAAGGCACGCGGGTGCCATCTGTGTTTTGCGAATTCGCAATTTCTAGACTGCAAAACATGGCACGGTCATCTGAATGTGCCCTAACTCATTATTACAATACACATACACTTATGGTACTTCTAAGCTGAATTTCAGCTCCAGGAAGAAGAAAAGGTGGAGGACTCACCACACAGCAGGACCATAATCATAACTTCATCTTGTAGTTCTGTTATCCCAACAGTCTGAAGCTTTGAGCTCTCCCCCTCCCTCTGACCCTACTGTCTAATTGTCCCTAATAAAAGAGCTGGAGGGGCTCCATCATTTACTTATCTTCACAGGAGGAAAGAGAGGAGAGGGTCAAAGTCTGAGAAGCAAGGAAAGATCCTGGAAGGTACCATAATAAAGTAAATATGACAGCTTTTAGCACCCAAACAAGCCTCCACCCATCCCCTCATTGAACTGATGCTGGCCCTGGCTTATTTTGAGATTGCTGGTGAAGTCATCAATTTCTTCCACCACCCAGCAAACACACATTTACTGCAGCACGATGTGTAGGGCTAGTATATAACAAACAAGTGAATGTTCCTCTCTGAGAGGTGCAGCAGAAGACAAATTACTCTCTAGTCACCAAACCGCAGGAGCCAGTTGAGCTGGACTGCCAGTCCAGACCTCGTTACTCTCCTTGATTGATAGGACTAGGCATCATCGGCATCCTCTCGCCTGACCTTTTAATCCCACACCTGTATCATACATTAATGGGGTTATCTAATGAGTAAAACATGCCCCTCAATACCCAGGCCCTCATATAGATTATACTTAACACAGTCCATGGCACCCACGTAGCTCCTGCTCCACGCACGGCCACCACATCTCCCCATCGCGCAGATCAAACATCCATCAACAAGGGGCAGCCAATATCAGGCTGTGATGGGGACGAGCCTTCCTAGTGTCACCCGCGATGCTAGGGGCGTTCGGGAAGTTGCAGTTGTGGCCATGCGGGGAGCAGGAGCTATGCGGGTGCTCGGGAGCGGGGTTAGTATAATCTATATGAGGGGCCCAGGCATTGGGGGAATGTTTTACACTTTGGATAACCCCTTTAAGGTATTGATGCATGCATGTTATCGGCATTGCTGGGCCAGGAGCAATAGATTACTGTACAATATATTACTATATAATACCTCCTTAGCTGAGTGCATCTTTATTCATATAAAATGTATACAGAATCAGTTTGAATACATTTCTATGTGCAATCATTTTTGCAAATATTACTAATCTAAGCGATGTAAATGTAATTCCCCCTTAGCTCTATGCTGCCTGGCTATATTTGATTCTGTAATTGCCATTTTGCACATTTTAGCCAAAACAAAGATCATAAATGCATTAGACCCTTTAGGACTAAGAGTGAGATTTGGCCAGCTGGATTCCCCATGGTGCATTCAACAATAACCCCGCAAGAAACATTAGGGTTTACTTAACCACATGCATTTACGTTTTGTGTAAAGTGTTACTGCTTTTAAGCAAATCGCTGGTTTTTAATATGCTGCCTTTTAGCATGTTAGTGGTTTCTATTCTATAAATAAGAATGGAAAGCAGCCATTCTAAATGAGCCTTGTTATTAATTGGGACGATTTCCCTTTGATAAATCTACAGTTTTATATTAGGGAACTGAATAAATAACAAGGCTGGTTTCTGCGGCTTGTGGCCTGGGTGGTTATATAAGGCACCTCATATGACCTAGCACCCAAGGCTTGTGACTACCACAAATCTTAAAGGGTTATTTCCATCTCAGACATTGATGGTGTATCGCTAGGATATGCCATCGGTGTCAGATAGGTGTGGATCCCACCTCTGGGACCTGCTCCTATCTCCAGGAGGGCCTTCAAAGTGAGGGAGAGTGCACCAAGCATGCGCATCGTGCTCTTCTTTTACTGCTATAGGAGCTCCGAAAAGAGCTGAGTGTGCACACTTGGTTGTTTTTAGAAGCCCCATAGAGGTGGCTGTGCATTTGCGGTGCACTCTCCATTCACTGCTGTGGGACTATGGGAAATAGCCAAGCCAGCGCTCAGCTATTTTTGGAACTCCCATACAGGTAAGAGGAGAGTGGTGTTAAAGGGGTTATCCAATACCATAAACTGCCTCCCATTTTGCTGGGCCCTTCACAGAGAATATACATTTACTTCTGATCCCCACACCGCCGCTACTGCTTCCCCCCGTGCGCTGATAAAAACATACGGTGTTGGGGGGAGCAGCCAATGGCAGAAGGGGGCAAGGGCAAGCCTTCCAAGTATTGCGGGTTACGCTAGGGAGGCTTGTCCCTGTTCCCGCCTGCCATTGGCTGCTGCTCCCGGACACCGGATATTTTCATCTGCGCACGGGGAGAAGCAGCAGCGGTGGGACGGGGAGTGGAGTAAGTATATTCACTGTGAGGGGCCCGGCATATGGGGGGACAGTTTATAGTATTGGATATCCCTTTTAAGGTGAGGACCACTTGGCTAAATTCTCTATTCTCTCCCCCAGTTTGTATACATGCTAAACTCCCTTTTGTATCTCTCTGATAGTGGAAGTAGCTTAAGAAACTTAAAGTGTTGGCTGAGGGAAGCAGTTCTGATGGACATGTCATATCACAAGTAGAAGCTTGCACATTCCAAGAAGTTGTTTTTATAGGTCCTTTTGGGAAGACTGATGATTGGCTTAATAACTCAGTATTCTGATATGTTTTCTATGAGATTTTATTGGACACTTTTGAATACTCTTAACAACTATAAAGGTTTCGTACGTTTCTTCAATAAATCAGAGTAAGCCTGAATCACACCATGTTTGTGCCTCTCGTCTTGCTCTCCAGCTTGCTGCATCTAATTGGGAACTGTTGGGCAGACTGGGAGTCCTAAATTATTTCTTAACAATATTGGGAGTGTCATCAATGTCTAAGATAGGAATACACCTTTAAAACCATTTGTATAGCAATATTATGCAGACGTTATGTATGGAGATATTATTTGTTCACTGTGTGTTGATCTTACTTGAGCAGTGCCTGGCGGTATTGTTACTGTACAGTAGATTATCTACAGAATGTTGCACACGGTGGTAGCGGCACCATATTTAGGTAATTGCTTGAGAGTGTTAATTTTCAATGCACGGCAGTATTATTTAGACGTACTTCTCTATAGCACTTAGGGTCTTTTTACCATAGCCAAGGATACATGGATCAAAGTCAAAGACCTGTTGTGAATTTGGCAGTGTGCCGTTGCATTGTATGTATTTTCCTTTCCTTGTGCATTTAGCCATAGCAACGTGCACCTGCGCACTGGGATGTGCTGACTGAAATCCCCTTTTTTTTCTGTTGTGAATTTTGCCATTAAGCTCCTAAGTTGTGCAAAAAGTAGTGAAATATTGAACAGTTGGACATGTGCATTCAAAAGTGTAGAGAACGTCACATTAAGTTCACCTGTAAAGGTTAGAGTGCATTTTAGGTTCATCATGAGCTGCCAGTTTGGAGAGCAACTAGAGCATTAAATGGGGAGATCTCTGAATCCATGTGAGGTACAGGGCTGGTTCTAGCTTTGTTAGAAAGAGATTGTCATGTACTATTATTTACATTAGTCATAAGATAACTCTTTTAAGGCATCAGTGACTTAGATCAGTGACTTACGCAAGACCAGTTAGATATCTAATAGTAGATCTTGATCTACCTATGTTTTTGGAGTTTCTTAGACTGATTAAATGCATGTGATTGTAGGGCGAGTGCTGGATTTTTTTTTGTTTGTTTAATGCACCGTATCACAATATTCAACATTTTATGGGAATATTACTATTGTAATGTGCATCTTAGCTTTCAGGTTACAGTTATGACCTTGGAATCGCATACTTGACCAGCCACTCACGCCATATTTACTATTTTATCTCACTCCATGCTGTGCTCTGTGTTGTGTGCTGCATACTATATGCCTCCTTTTGCTGCTCTACAGATGTAGTGTTTTTTTGCTGTATTATGCTGGTTAGAACATTAGTCAGTTACAATATTCCTCATTATGCATAAGCTTACTTTAAAGCTGGCATTAATGCTGGAAAGATACAGCTAAAACTACTTCAAACAATGTATGAAACACACTTCGTCTCCACTCAGTGTGTCCTCCATAAACTTTACCATGTTCTCGCCTTTCATCGGCAATGCCAATCCCTGAGATGTGTTACATGAAAACATCTCCGTCCTTTGAAAGCGGCTCCTTTCATTTTACTTGAAAATGTTACTGTTTCTTTTTATTATGTTTTTTTTTTACTAAGCAGAGAAAGTAAAAGAGAACTAAAGTTTAAAGTTTGTTTATTGCAGAGTACACAAAACATTCTGTTACACAATCATTTTAGTGAGATTTACTAAGGGTTTCTGTCTTACCGTCTATTTTTGGTTTGTCTATTAATTTTTAGATCTTTTTTTGAGATATCCTCCCTAAATCTCTACTTATCTATCTCGTGGGATGAAGCCTTTGTCACCCATGAAGTATATAAATATGGAATAACACAATGTAATAATACCTCCTCCCATCTCTCTACCAAGCTATGCAGTGGTTGGTGGCTATGGATTTTATATCAGATGAAACATGGCTGGATGGTCTTTATGTATTAGGATACATATTATATAACATTTAGAAATATGTAAGGCTATTTTCACATTAGCATTTTTGAAAGTCAATGGGGGATGGATCCGTTTTCTATTGTGTCAGAGACACCGTTTTGCTCCGCATCCCACGACAGAAAGAAAACCACAGCTTGCTGAGGTTTGCTCTCCGGTATGGGAACACAACCAAATGGAACGAAATGCATTTTGGTACATTGCGTTCTGTTCAGTTACCGTACATTTTGTCCCCATTGACAACCATTGGGGACAAAACAGAAACATTTTTCTCTGGTATTGAGAACCTATGACGGATCTCAATACTGGAAAAGAGAAACACTAGTGTGAAAGTAGCCTAATTTTAAACCTAATTTTTCCCTTTACATTAAATGGTGAGTATATTATGTTAAGGATTTTTTTTATTGAATTTGCACTTTGTCATGTAATATATGTTTTATTACAGCCTTGTAATATACCATGATCCAGTGTTGATTGTACACCTTGTACTTTTGGTATAGTGCGCTAGCAGGCTGCGGAGTTCAGTGGTGCCACCATACCCTATCAAAGTAGCTAGCCAGCAGAAATTATAGTTTCCTGATTGCTAAAGTAGAGGAAGAGATGCCAGCGCCAACTTGTGCCCAGGAGGAGCCCAGTGCTGATGTAGATATGTGCCCTAAACGCTGGGGCAAACAACAGGAAGGAAGAAGATGGAGGATCACATGGCCCATGGAGGGATGGGATGGCTTGCCCTGATTGGCTCAGAGGCTGACAGACAGCTTGGATCAGCCAATCCGGGACAGAATTCTGGCAGGTGCTTCTACTGACATTACGCACTATTCTGTTGTCTGGTTGCGTTCTGATAGCATGTGTTGTGGCTTTGTCTGCCAAAAGTTATCACAGACACAAGGCACCAATCCAGCTCTACTAGGGACACTATATAATTGAGTAGATTTTACAGTTGTATGAGGTAAAGCTTAGCATAGAGTGTGAGGGTCTGGTTACTCTGTGTTGTATGTTGTTTCATAGTTAATACAGCTTGCTGGCAAGTTCTGTGATACAAAATCATACAAGAAATAGATTTTTTTCTCTACGAGCAGTCAACCTGTTTTTATTTAAAAACCACAGTTTATAGGCTTATTGCCAGCACTCCAAAAGCATACATTGTGCTGCAAATGCTGAGTAATTGCCCCCTTTTTGTTAAAAACCCCAATTTACTGTTTGTAACTGGGCATTTTCTGTACAGTTCAGTGTATTAATATACTCGTGTTATTAAACGCATTGTATTATGGCAAGATAGCAAAAGCAACTTTGGATTTTACTGCAATAACGCCATTAGTATACCCATGTTAGCAAATACATTGTAGTACTGCATGATGCCATTCAGTTACAGCAAACACATTTTATTGTAATAATTCCATTAGCATATTTGTGTTAATGAATGGATAGTATTATAGGAAAATAATGTTCAGTTACAGCCAAGTTGAAAAGACATTTTAGCACAATAATGCCATTACTATACCTGTGGTAGTAAAAGCATTGTATTACTGCAAGGTATCATGTAGTTACAGAAAAAAGCATTTTGCTACCAAAAACTGCTTTATTATACTATAAACATGTTTTACTGCAAAAAGTGCTTCACTATAGCCATGTCAGTGAAAGTGTTTTACTGCAAAAGCTGCATTACTATAGCCATGTCAGTGAATGTGTTTTTATAGCAAAAACTGCATGACTATACCCATGTTAGTGAACGTGTCATATTACTTCAAAGTTACTATGTAGTTACAGTAAAACCATTTTACTATACCCGTGTTACTGAATGTGTTTTACTGCAAAAGCTGCATTACTATACCCATGTTAGTTAACATGTATTACTTCAAGATACCGTGTAGTTACAGCAAAAGCTTTTTACTAAAAAAACTGCATTACTGTAGCCATGTTAGGAGCAGCACCAGCCATCCTGCCAGTAGTATTAGTAGCAGGCTACAGTTCTCCCTCGCTTCCGATAGGCGTTACATTTTTATTGAGTATGAAGAGGTTAACATCGTGGACTGGATGGCTCACTCCTCCTCTCAGTCACAGCAGGATGATGTTGAGGTCACGTACCTTCGAGCCAGGGGCCACACCATTCCTCCTGCTCTTCCTCCTTTGCGGCCCCAGAAAGGCCTTTCACTTGAATCATCTCTGTCTTCACTGCCTCCTACTAGTGGGGTGCTTTCTTTTTTCCTAAGAAGAGGCAACAAACTCCCATGTGCAATGGAAGGTACTCAAGATAGTCTCCCAGTTGTGTGAAAAGCATTTGGAGTTTTATGAGGAGGAGGTTTAGGCACAGGCGGTGGACCTCATGCATAGCTGTGTTGTTGTTGGAAGTAGTAGTAGTGGCACTTGTAGTGGTGGCAGCGGAAGTGGTAGAAATGGAGGCATCCCAGGCAAATAAAGAGCAAGGAATGAGCCCACAATGACACATCTCAGCTTAATAAAAGTGGCAAGGAAAGTGAGGACTATGACAATGATTGTGTGTTGGACAGGACCTAGGAGCCAGAAAGGTAGTGCTGGGGAGGAGACACCAGAGGAGAAGGGTGGTAGCAGTAAAGAGTGGAAACAACATACAAACAAAACCTCCAAAAGAGATGGCATGGCCAGATCTGCTACTATTGTGGTCCGCCGATACTGTGGGCGCAGGCTCAAAAGTGCCAGACCTATGCCAATCCTGGTTGCCGCTAGCTCTTTGTGACTATTTGCCATTTGACATTTTTTCTTCACAAAACCGACACACAAAACCACAGCCATATACAAGATCTGCAGGATTAAAATAAGGTGGCTGTATCATCGGATGCTGTGGGAAAATAGAACTGCCCAGCATTCTGCATCCGAACAAGTCTGTCTTCCTTCTACTGGTCTTCTTTGTGGAAGCTAGGTCACAGCTTAGACTTCTCCTCCTCTTTGTCCTCCACTCCATCGAGACACCCATAAAGGAATGTGTGGCTATGAGAAAACTGTTTCGAACCAGCAATTAACTTGTGTGCAAGCTGAACTCCCATGTGGCCAAGTTGCTGGCAGTGCAGTTGCTGCTGTACTACTTAGTTGTGGTAAATGTGGCACAGTTCCACACCCAAATTTAATTCTGCTCTACTACTTCTGGACAGCTGCCCATAAAAATGGTCTTGTTTTTAAAATGTTATACAGTTCCTCCTCTCTGTCGTGAAACATCAATAATACAATATGTGGCCAGAAAACACCTCTGGGAACTCAGCAATCCAATTGTGTGCATGCTGAACTCTCACCTGACAAATTTGCAAGCAGTGCTGCTGCTGTACCACTTATCTGTGGTAATTGTGGTGCAGTTCAATGCCTTCACCAAAATGTAATTCTTCTCTAAAATGTTATTCTTCTCTATGCCATCGGAAGGACTTTTTGCCAGGTGTCCATAGTGGGACAGTTCTGCTCCATCCCCATATTATAATTTTTCTCTATGCCATCAGTTGGACTTTTTACCAGGTCTCCCATATTGTCTTGCCATCAACAAAATATAATTCTCTATGCTATCAGTAGCAGTTTTTACCATATGCCATTATTTCTCAAAAACATTGTTTACAAATGTTTTGTAAATGAATGAAGATTTTTAGTACAGCAGGTCGTATTATCACCCTCAAACAGGCAAAGTTGTCTTCTCCCAGTGTAAAAAACATCACTTTTGTCAAAATGAATCAGACCTGGTTCCCTGAGGATTTTTACACACCTCTGGCTGAGACCATTGCTGATAGTGGTTATTGATCGCCACCAGCCCATCATGCCATTGCTGCTGTCTGCCTGCCTGCCATTATATTCTGTACTGTATGACTGCTGCCACCACCATCACAGCTGTTACTCTCCACTGCTAATCCCCCTACTGCCACCTCCATTACCTCTGTCCTGCCATTGCTCCTGCACAGCCGTCACTACAACTACTACCCCCAAACAGCCAAACACATCTACTGCCTTGTCCATGCTGTGCTGCTACTGCTGATGTTACTATTGCTGTCATTATTACCCCTACACGCCTTACCGTTTACACTTCCACACTGTACTGCTGCTGCTCCCAAATAAAAGGGAGATTTTTTCCAGGCATGTCCAACTTCAGAACAAGCCACTGGTTTTTCTGACGTGTGTATAAATATGGACAGGCATTTTGTCCCTGTTAACGCATACTTGTCAGAGGCTTGTGCAGAAGAAACCACAGTTTTTTATACCATAAACGTGTGTATATAAACAAGGCCAGGAATTTGCCTCTGTTAGGCCCCTTTCACACGAGCGAGTTTTCCGCGCGGGTGCAATGCGTGATGTGAGCGCATAGCACCTGCACTGAATCCTGACCCATTCATTTCAATGGGTCTGTGTACATGAGCGTTTTTTTCACGCATCAGTTCTGCGTTGCATGAAAAACGCAGCATGTTCTATATTCTCCGTTTTTCACGCAGCGATGGTCCTATAGAAGTGAATGGGGATTCAGTGAAAAACACATTGCATCCTGAAGCAAGTGCGGATGCAATGCGTTTTTCACTGATGCATTGCTAAGAGATGTAAACCTTCAATTTTTTATCACACTCGTGAAAAACGCATCAAAACTCATTGCACCAGCGCAGAAAAAACTGAATAACTGAACGCAAATGCAGACAAAACTGACTGAACTTGCTTGCAAAATGGTGCGAGTTTTCCTGAACGCATCCGGACCTAATCCGTCACGCTCGTGTGAAAGGGCCTTAAACGCTATGTACAGCTTCAGAGGCAATTTTTGTATGATTGCATTTTACTCATTTTTGGCTAAAAATAATTTTTTCAATTTGCCCTTAAAATTAAAAATATTGAGCCGTTCTTTCACAAAGGATTAACTGTTTTTCTAGCTGTGTGACTAGTACTTTCACTTTGTGTCGGTCATCTAATAAATCTCTAAATTACTGAGAGGTTGTAAGCACTTATTTAAACCACATTATTATCAGTAAGATAAGAACTGAGATATAATGAATGTTTAGGAAGTCAGAGATCAGAGAGCAGAGATAATGAGCCCATTAGTTCTTGCTCTGACGGAAAAGATAGTCATTATTTGCTACTGCTGTCATTGCGTTAAAGAGCTTAAAGGGGCTGTCTCATGATGTACAATGGGGGCATATCGCTAGGATAGGCCCAGTGAAAATAGCTGAGCACTGTCTTGGCCATTTCCGTTGCCTCCATAGAAATGAATGGCACCAGGGGCTGCGCATGCGCAGTACGCTCCCATTCGTTTCTATGGGGAACTGGCTTGGTGGTGGCCAGACCGGAGTCCTCAAGCCTCCACCTTGTCCAGCTCTGCTCCCATTGTCCATCATGAGACAACCCCTTTAAAGATGGTGGGGGAGGTGAAGAAACAGCAAATATAAAAAAGAGAGGCAAGATATACAAAATCTGAGTCCTAGAAGACCTTAGAGTGTTATATACCAATTTTCAGGCCAGTTATAAGGCCGAAAAAAGACATCTGTCCATCCAGTTCGGCCTGTTTTCCTACAAGTTCATCCAGAGGAAGGCAAGAAAACCCTGTGAGGTAGAAGCCAATTTTCCCAGCTTTAGGGAAAAAAATTGCTTCCCGACTCCAATCAGGCAATCAGAATTACTCCCTGGATCAACAACCCATCTGTAGTAACTATAACCTGTAATATTATTACCCTCCAGAAATACATCCAGGCCCCTCTTGAACTCTTTTAGTGAACTTACCATCACCACCTCCTCAGGCAGAGAGTTCCATAGTCTCACTACTCTTACCGTAAAGAATCCTCTTCTATATTTGTGTACAAACCTTCTTTCCTCCAGATGCAGAGGATGTCCCCTCGTCACAGTCACAGTCCTCGGGATAAATAGATGATGGGAGAGATCTCTGTACTGACCCCTGATATATTTATACATAGTTATTAGATCTCCCCTCAGTCGTCTTTTTTCTAAAGTGAATAAGCCTAATTTTGATAATCTTTCTGGGTACTGTAGTACACACTCTGGGTACTGTAGTCCACCCTTCTGGGTACTGTAGTCCACCCTTTTGATTTGGGTTGAACTGATTCGACCACAAATTAAAGTTTTTGAAAAATTCAGCATAATGGACACTAAACGATTTTCAAGAAATTCACTCATCTCAAATACATATCTATAGTACACAGGCACAGGGATTACTGTGTTCTTTGTTGTCATAATGTACATCCCAAAATATTATATACAAAAAATCTGAAAATGCACTTTAACAACACTACAAGAAATGTAATTTTTTGTACAGAAGCCACATAATCTTGATGCTGTTAATCAATGGTCCGTAAATACTGACTTATGTAGTCAAAACACAGAAGCAGTTTTGCAAGCCTTGTAAATCAACAACATGTTCCATGTGCACTTAGGTAAATCGTGAAAATGTGAACATATGGTGCTTTTATCTATGGCAATTTCTGGAAGATTTTGAAATAATCATACATTTTGACATTTCTTTGTAGAAACAATCATTTACATACTATACAAGAAACCGTTATAATAGTACAAAGATTAGTCAGATAATTTCCTGCTGAAATGCAGTATGCTAATAGTAAAGAAGCTGAGCAACATGTGACTACTTAAAACTTTTAATGGTGCTTTGCGGTGGACATTTCAGTATTAAAGAATATTCTCATGATACAAAGTGATAGCACCCGGCTAGGCTTCATTTCATGCTTACTGTGGTTTAAACTGGAATGTTTAGTGCTCAGAATCTTCTTCTGAGGATTGTTGTGTAGGCCACAAAAATTACCAGAGCATGCTCATGTGACCCAAGAGAACATTATATTTAATATACAGTATAGCCCTAAATAACTTGTTAATTCGACATTATTGCAGTATCATGAGTGTCGGACTGAGGTTCCTTGCAAACTTTATCACTGTACACATGGACGCTATCATTAATAACATTTATTAGGGTATTTGTGAATTACCCATAAGAAATAGAACTTACTGGCAAGTGAAGAGTCAGCCCCAAATGAGGTTGTGTTCACCTGTAATGTGTAACTTGGAACCTCCTAAATGTTTTATGATACCAGGGGTGGGCTGGGCCAGGGTTGTTCACCCAGTAGTTGCTTACGACCACCCAATTTAATAACATCCGCCCTTAATGACCAGATAGAGGACTGATGAAGCTCTCTAATCAATCATAGAGAGAACTGTGTAGCTGTGTAGAAGCTGCAAAACCCTTGCTCTCCTTCCTGCTCTCATCTCTATGATCAGTGCAGGGAGCTAACAGGAGGCTTAGCTATCAGCTTCCTATCACAAACCAAGTTAGGAGGGTGGGTAGCAGTCTGTGTGGAGGTGTGGAGGGGGAACAGGCTGTGAAAGGAGGCATTATTATTATTTATTATTAAAGCGGCATTCATTCCATGGCGCTGTACATATGATAAGGGGTGCACATACATAATACAGACAATTACACTAAGCATGAGCAAGATGAGTTACACACTGGTACAGAATGACAGAGGGCCCTGCCTGCGAAGGCTTACAATCTACACGGTATGGAGGAAGGACACAGTACGTGAGGGTAAAGCTGGTCATGACAGTATAGAGACAGCAGGGTCACTGGTTGTAGGCTTGTCTGAAGAGGCTGGTTTTGTAGGTGAGAGTCTGATATGTTGGGGTACAGAGTTCCAAAGTACGGGGGATGCATGGGAGAAATACTGGAGGCGATTGTGGGAAGAGGTGATAAGAGGAGAGGAGAGACGGAGGTCTTGTGAGGCTCGGAGATGTGGGGAGCTGTATCGGGAAAGTAGCTCAGACACATATGGAGGGGATAGGTTGTGGACCGCTTTATACATATTTGTTAGAATTTTAAACTGAATTTCCTGTGCAGTAAAAAGCCAATGAAGGGATTGGCAGAGGGGAGAGGCAGAGCAGTAACAGGGAGAAAGCAGTCTGTATGCATGGGATGCAGTCTGTGAGAGGGGAGCATAGAGAACAGTGTGAGCGGATGGCGAGCAGGCTGTTTCGAGGGAGGCATAAGGAGCAGTCTGTGGAAGATGGGGCATGTAAAGCTGTATGTGTGAGAAAAGGGCATGGGCTGCAATCTGTAAATGAGGGGACATGGGAGCAGTCTGTATTAGATGGGAACATAGATAGTAGTCTCCGTGAGAGACAAACATGGGGAGTAGTCTGTGAAGGGGGAGAAGTCTGTGAAATGGTGGCAAGTGGAGCAGTCTGTTTGAGAGATAGAACCATGGAGAGAAGTCTATGTAAATGATTGGGGAGAGAGAGTCTGTCAGAGAGATGGGACATGGAGTGCATTCTATGTAACATAGGGGTGTTTGTGTAACAAGGTAATGTGAAGCAGTCTGTGTGAGAGAGGACAACGTTAGAGCAGTCTGTATTGTTCAGTAACAGTATGCTAGTAATATTCAGTCAGTCTATTGTGCTGTTACAATGTTATATGATAACTATAGGTATATTTAGGTATATAATGGTGGGGGCGGTAAGGGAGCATATACTACAAGATTTATGCCCATGATTTTTTAAGATCGCATCACTGAGTTAAATAGTCTTCAATGCATCCATTTGAGCACTACTTCATGTGGTTGCATGCGAGTCCTGTAGGGTTACTACCAGTCCGGAATTAGGCCCTGTGGTGGGAGTAATACCAGATGAAATTACCATCTGCACTGCATCAGCATTAATGAACCAAGTCTGAGTGTCTTGTCCTAAGAAATCCCAAATGACAGGTTAAGAATGGGTCACTTCACATGGGCAAGTGTTTGTCACTCAAGATTGAATTCACCAGTCAGGCCCTGTGTGATATGGGGAAGGGCTCGTCCAACTGACATTAGCAATTCAAGACCGGTCAGTTACCCTCTTCCTAATCAGATGCACTTTCTGTTTTATTAGTACATGTGCCTTTGAAAGCCTTCATTTTTTCAACAACCAGTTATGTAAATTATTTTTGCACCTTTTTACTTTATTATTATATTAGTATTTTTCTGTTTTTATAACCAGAAAAATGTAAAAAAAAAACCCGGAGGATCATGACTCTCAGCCCCCAGGAAACACATGACTGCTAGGACCGGATGGGGAAGCAGCCCTTCGAGCACTATGTATACAACAATGCGGAAGAAAAGGGCAGTTAAAGGGGTTGTCTCACTTCAGAAAATGGCATTCATGATGTAGATAAAGTTAATACAAGGCACTTACTAATGTATTGTTATTATCTATATTGCCTCCTTTGCTGTCTGGATTCATTTCTCCATTATACACTACTCATATCCAGAAGTTACAACCACCCTGCAATCCATCAGTGGTGGTCGTGCTTGCACACTATAGGAAATGCACCAGCCTACGCGGTCTCGACTAGCAGAGAGGCCAGCGCCTTTTCTTATAGAGTGCAAGCACGGCCACCACTTCTGGATTGCAGGGGGGTCATAACCATGGATATGAGCCGTGTATAATGTGATGGAAAAATGAGTCCAGCCAGCAAAGGAGGCAATATGGATAATCACAATACCTTAGTAAGTGTCTTGTATTATCTTTGTCCACATGATAAATGTAATTTGCTGAAGTGAGACAACCCCTTTAAAAACTCTCCCTTCCTTCCCTATAAGGAGCCATGCTGTCACTGGCAGCTGTCTCCCTGCTCCCGCAGCTGCATGTCCTTGCGACCTCTGCAAGGATGTTTAGAAATGTTGATGCAGAGATATATGCCAACCCGGATGTATGTATGAATGGTTCCTTCCCGACAGTCGTAAAGGGAACTTACAGTGGTTAATATTAATTTTCTTAAAAAGTCGCAAACCCCATGTTTGTGCCTTGTCAAATGCGAATGTGGCAAAATATAGCCGAAGGGGCATTTGTATGTTTCCAAAAAGGGAAGGAGGAAGGGCCAGCGGGCCTGGCACATGTATCTTCCTTTACATCAGTTTTCTGGCATAAACTAAGACACAAATCTGCGGCAGCTTTGAGCTCTGAGCTGCGGTAGAGTTTAGTTTAGACGTACGGACTGCCAGAGGAAACAGCTAATTTATGACAAGACCTGCATCTCAACATAAATTAGGTGTGTCCTCTGGCTGTGCAGGGGGATATTAAGACTGGTGTAGAAAATGCCAGTCTTGATAAATCTTCGCATATGTATCTATAATATAAAAATATAGTAGCTCTCTAGGGTTAACAATTGTATATACTAAAGTGTCTTGTATACAGCATACCTCCCAACCGTCTTGGATCCTGCAGGACAGTCCCAGATTGCAGTGGCTGTCCTGGTACGGGGAGGTATATCCCGGTTTCTGGCAGCTGTCCCTGTATCCATAGGACGCAAAGACAGTTGCCTGTATTGTGATGAAGCAGAGAGCCGGCATCGGCTCACTGCTTCATCCATCATCCCTCCCGTCCCCCTGCCAGCTCTCCATACCTCTGGTCTGTGCGGAGGCTGGGACTGGCCGGCAGTCAGCCTTGGCTCCGCCCCCTCCACAGACTAGAGCAGCCAATGTCCTGCTGATGCTGTTAGGAAAAAGGTAAGTATGTGGTGTTTATTTTTTTAACTTTCTGTGAGTGGCACAATTTGGGCATGTTACTGGGGGCACAATGTAGGCATATTACTGGGGGCACAACATATTACTGGGGTGCACAATGTGGCATATTACTGGGGGCACAACATATTACTGAGGGGAACAATGTGTCATACTACTGGGGGCACAACATATTACTGGAGGCACAATGTTGGCATATTACTGGGTGCACAATGTGGGCATATTACTGGGAGGCACAATGTGGGCATATTACTGGGGGGGCACAATGTGGGCATATTAAATGGGGGAGACAATGTGGGCATATTACTGGGGGGCACAGCTGGGCATATTACTGGGGACACTGTTGGGCATATTACTGGGGGCACAACTGGGCATATTACTGGGGGCACATAACTGGGCATATTGCGGGGGGCACATAACTGGGCATATTGCGGGGGGCACATAACTGGGCATATTACTGGGGCACATAACTGGGCATATTACTGGGGGCACATAACTGGGCATATTACTGGCGGTACATAACTGGGCATATTACTGGGGGCACAGCTGGTTATATTAATGGGGGCACATAAATGGGGAATAATTACTATGTGAAACAGTAAGGGGACTGGGTGGGATTAGGTGTATGGTTATAATTTGGGCGGAGTTAGAGGTGTGGCCTAGTGCTGAAAAAAATTGCTGCGCCACACAATGTGTCCCTCTTTGTTCATTTACAAACTTGGGAGGTATGATACAGTAGTCTAACACTGGGTTAGATGGGGTCCATGCTTTATGCCCATAAGCTGGCCTAAATCTCTTAAATTGGGACACTGCCGTTTAAAGGTGACGTGAGTTTTGGAGTCTGACATCTCAAAAAGTAGACACATCAGCATTTTGCTCTCAGTTGTCTGGCACCGTATAGCTCTATATGATTCCCCATGGTGATAAGTATTGTGTTGTTTGTAGAAATAATTGATCCCTCAAACATAACCTGCAATTAATCAAATTTGCTCAAAAGGTTGAAATATGACACTGCCATTAGCGCGGAGACATCTGAAAGGCAGCTGCTTCTTTAAATGAGATTGTAACACTCAACAATAGGATATGACGAGGAAATAACACTTCATCCTACTCTCTATGTATTATTCATTAAAACTCAAGGGCAGAAAGCAAACAGAATGATTTTGTGCAGAAGAAAAACACATGCTATGATTTCCTCCGCCAGAACATTTTTATTAACACCTCGCCCTGAATTATTTACATTTGGAGATGCCGAAAGTCCACGATCACCAGCGGAAAGGAAACAATCTGGGCTGTAATAATATACTGAGTAATTTGTAGATTAGGGATAGGTTTATTTTTGTCCTCTTGACATTCCAAAATTAATCATGTGTAAGTAAGCAAACTGGAATATTTGATTATAGAAAACCAGAGTGGCTAGACGAGAAGGCAGGTAAATTGCCATTAGCATCCGCCTTCAGTCAGGAAAGAAACTGAATGTTTATTAAGGTGATGTCATTAATGGAAATGATAAACTGATTTCGGGTGGTCTGCAATCAGCTGTAATCTGTGGGGGAACCTGATAGCAAGTGTTACATTCCCAGGACAAATGAGGCATTACACTGATTATACTCATGAACATGATGACTAAAAAATGTAAGGTATTCAAAAAGGAAATATTTTATAAAAACAGATACTTTGTTAACATCTCTAGTGTCGGACTGAGGTTTTTCGACCTCACCAGAAGAAATTATTCTGATGGCCCACACTTACTTGAATCCTTTCACTTTAACTTGCAACATAATTTATGTTAATATTGATAATTATAATATATATATATATATATATATATATATCTCTTAATAATATAAAAATGAGTTTCTGTCTGTCTGTCTGTCTGTCTATCTGTCTGTCTGTCTGTTCTCTATGCGCGACCAAACTACTGGACCGATTTTCACAAAATTCGGCACACAGGTACATCAGGTGTCCGGGAAGGTTTTAGACCAGGTCTCATCTCTCTAGGACATACCGTTCCTGAGATATTCCCAAAATATGATCTCCATTAGCCAACATTACAACTGGGAACTTTGGTTTTAAACTCTAACTGCCATTCTCTGCGAAGGCACAGACAGGGAGGGCAGGTTTCCATAACAACCAGGTAATTATCAGCAGCTGAGGATCTCATCCATTTCTATTTACTGACACTGTTAAAGGTATTCCGGTTACCATAAATATAACTTATGTTTTTTTCTATTACTACAGTTCAGTAGTAATAAAAGATGTTTTCCTCCACTGCTGTCTATTGCGTGGGCTCATAAATAAGCATGGTATTGACCTTTAATTCAGGCCACTCTAAAAGAAGTACTTAAAACCCCCGCCCCAGGTCTCACTAAGCCACACCCCCGACTCCATCAGGCCACACCCCCTTTCACTCCGCAGCCAACAGAGATTGAAAAAATAAAGGTAAAAATCAACTTCTGTCAGCTGCAGGGATGGGTGGGAGATTGACTTTCTTTCTGCAACAACACACAGAAACATTAAATAAATTAGATTAAATACACCCATGCGAAGCGTCTTGCTAATCCACGCCCCCGACTCTGTCAGGTCACGCCCCCTCCCACTCCGCAGCCAATGGGAATTGAAAAAATGAAGGTAAAAATAAACTTCTGTTTGCTGCAGGGGTGGGAGGGTGAATTTCTCTCTGCAATGACGCACAAAAGTTTAGATGAAATAGACTAATTTCAGACTACAACCGTTCGAAGCATCTTGATAATCCACACCCCCAACTCTGCCAGGCCACGCCCCCTCCCACTCCGCAGGCAACGGGGATTGAAAAAAAATCAGCTGCAGGGGTGGGAGGGTGAATTTCTCTCTGCAACGACACACAAAAATCGTAGATGAAATAGACTAATTTTAGACTACGACCATTCAGTACTAATAAAAGATGGTTTTTTCCACTGCTACCCATTGCGGGTCCCCATAAATTACCATGTCATAGACCTGTAATTCATGCCACTCTGACCCCCGCCCCAGATCTTGCGAAACCACGCTCCGACTCTGTCAGGCCACGCCCCCTCCCACTCCGCAGCCAACGGGGATTGAAAAAATGAAGGTAAAAATCAACTTCTGTCAGCTGCAGGGTTGGAGGGAGGTTGGATTTCTTTCTCCAACAACATACAGAAACATTAAATGAAATAGATTAAATATACCCGTGCAAAGCAATGTTTTCTTCCACTGTTACCCATGGCGTGTCCTCATAAATTACCATGGCATCGACCTGTAATTCTGGCCACCATCAAAAGAAGGACTTAAAACCCCGCCCCAGGTCTTGCAACGTCACGCCCCCGACTCAGTCAGGCCATGACCCCTCCCACTCCGCAGCCAATGGAAATTGAACAATTGAAGGTAAAAATCAACATCTGTCAGCTGCAGGGATGGGAGGGAGGATGACTTTCTCTCTGCAACGACACACAGAAACATTAAATGAAATAGATTAAATATACCTGCGCAAAGCAATGTTTTCTTCCACTGCTACCCATTGTGTTTCCTCAAATTACCATGGCATTAACCTATAATTCAGGCCACCCTGAAATGAAGGACTTAACCCCCCCCCGTGTCCCATTAAACCACACCCCCTCCCACTCCGCAGCCAATAGGGATTGAAAAAATGAAGGTAAAAATCAATTTCTGTCAGCTGCATTGACTTTCTCTCTGCAACGACACACAGAAACATTAAATAAATAGATGAAATATACCCAGGCGAAGCCGGGTCTTTCTGCTAGTATATTATAAAAATGAGATTCTGTCTGTCTGTCTGTTCTCTATGCGCGACCAAACTACTGGACCGATTTTCACCAAATTCGGCACACAGGTACATCAGGTGCCCGGGAAGGTTTTAGACCAGGTCTCATCTCTCTAGGACATAAATATTCCAAGATATTCCCAAAATATGACCTGCATTAGCCAATATTAGCCTGACAGCATTGGTTTTAAACCCCAACTGCCATTCTCTGCACAGACACACACAGGGAGGGCAGATTTCCATAACAACACAGCCAGGTAATTAGCAGCCAGCTGAGGATCTCAGGTAACAATCCAGTCATTTCTATTCAATGCTTTAAAGGGGCAGAGCGCTGTAGATGATACTGTTAAAGGGGTATTCCGGTTACCAGAAATATAAATTATGTTTTAGACTAATTTTAGACTATGACCATTCATTAGTAAATCTTCCACTGCTACCCATTGCTTGACCTCATAAATTACCATGGCACTGACCTGTGATTCACACCACTCTCAAAAGAAGGACTTACAACACCTGCTCCAGGTTTCACTAAGCCACACCCGACTCTGTCAGGCCACGCCCCCTTCCCCCTCCGCAGCCAATTGAGATTGAAAAAATGAAGGTAAAAATAAACTTCTGTCAGCTGCAGGGGTGGGAGGGTGATTTTCTCTCTGCAACAACACACAGAAACATTAGATGAAACAGACGAATATTAGACTACTACCGTTCAGTAGTCATAAAAGATGTTTTCTTTCACTAAAAGGACTTAAAAGCAACCCCCCCAAGGTCCTGCTAAACCATGCCCCCGGTCAGGCCAGGCCACGCCCTCTCACACTGCACAGCCAATGGGGATTGAAAAAATGAAGGTAAAAATCTACTTCTGTCAGCTACAGGAATAAGTGGGAAGGAGACTTTCTCTCTGCAATGACACACACACAAACATTAAATGAAATAGATTAAATATACACGTGCGAAGCAATGTTTTCTTCCACTGCTACCCACTGTGTTTCCTCAAATTATCATGGCATTGACCTATAATTCAGGCCACCCTGAAAAGAAGGACCTAAAAGCACCCCCCCCCAAGGTCCCGGTAAACCACGCCCCCAACCCGGTCAGGTCATGCCCCCTCCCACTCCGCAGCCAATGGGGATTGAAAAAATGAAGGTAAAAATCAACTTCTGTCAGCTGCATTGACTTTCTCTCTGCAACGACACACAGAAACATTAAATGAAATAGATGAAATATACCCAGGCGAAGCCGGGTCTTTCTGCTAGTATATATATATATATATATATATATATAATCACTTAGGCTGAATTGGTTATTTGTAGATCAGATCATAAGTACTAGACCCTATTGGCAAGCGATGCCTTCCAAAGTCAGCTTGATAAGGAATGGTCTTCTGCAAGACCTGAAGCCCATTATTGTGTCCATAGAGGCCTGTTCAACCCATAATATGTCCAGAGACCCTATTGGTAAGTGGTTTGCTCCAAAGTCAGCTTGATAAGGAATTGTCTTCTGCAAGACCTGAAGCCAATTATTGTGTCTATAGAGGCCTGTTTAACCCATAATATGTCCATAGACCCTATTGGCAAATGATTTCCTCCAAAGTCCGCTTAATAATAAATTTTCTTCTGCCGGACCCGAAGCCCATTATTATGTCTATACAGGCCTGTCCAACCCTAATATATCCAGAAGAAATCCTGCTTCTAAAGAACTTTTTGTTTTTCATTGTTGCAGTAATCTTGGACACCATTATACCTCACACAGGAGACGTTGTCAATCGAGGTTGGTATTCATATGCAATTATACAGATTAGCCTTTTTGGATTTTGGAAAATAAGAAGCAGATTTGTTAACAAGTGAAGAGAGCAACTCTGTGACTGGTGGATGATTTAAAATATATACAGTACAGACCAAAAGTTTGGACACACCTTCTCATTCAAAGAGTTTTCTGTATTTTAATGACTATGAAAATTGTAGATTCACACTGAAGGCATTAAAACTATGAATTAACACATGTGGAATTATATACTTAAAGGGGTTATCCCACGAATAATGTAAAAAATGAAAATTAGACATCATTTAGGACATGACAACCTCTTTTTTAACAAAGCTAGAACCAGTCCTGTACCTCACATGGATCCAGAGATCTCCCCATCCATTTCTGTGCTAGATTTATATCAAGCTAACAGCTCAGGGGAGTGTCTCCGCTGCTGCAGCTCAGGGGGCGTGTCCATGGTCTCCCTATCACAGCTCAGGAGACAGTTAAAAGTTGAAACTGAGCATGTGCGGCCTGCTCAGTGAATAGGTCAAAGAAATAAGAAATTGAGTGGTCCTATACAGATACATTTTACTGAATAACTCAGTAGCTGTACAAAATTTTTTATGACATGCAATTACAAAAGTATTCAGATCCAGGTGCTGGTTTGAAAACTGTAGAATATTTTTCGTGGGACAACCCCTTTAACAAAAAAGTGTGAAACAACTGTAAATATGTCTTATATTCTAGGTTCTTCAAAGTAGCCACCTTTTGCTTTGATTACTGCTTTGCACACTCTTGGCATTCTCTTGATGAGCTTCAAGAGGTAGTCACCTGAAATGGTTTTCACTTCACAGGTGTGCCCTGTCATCAGGTTTAATAAGTGGGATTTCTTGCCTTATAAATGGGGTTGGGACCATGAGTTGTGTTGGGCAGAAGTCAGGTGGATACACAGCTGATAGTCCTACTGAATAGACTGTTAGAATTTGTATTATGGCAAGAAAAAAGCAGATAAGTAAAGAAAAATGAGTGGCCATCATTACTTTAAGAAATGAAGGTCAGTCAGTCCGAAAAATTGGGAAAACTTTGAAAGTATCCCCAAGTGCAGTCACAAAAACCATCAAGCGCTCCAAAGAAACTGGCTCACATGAGGACCGCCCCAGGAAAGGAAGACCAAGAGTCACCTCTTCTGCGGAGGATAAGTTCATCCGAGTCACCAGCCTCAAAAATCTCAGGTTAACAGCAGCTCAGATTAGAGACCAGGTCAATGCCACACAGAATTCTAGCAGCAGACACATCTGTACAACAACTGTTAAGAGGAGACTGTGTGCAGCAGGCCTTCATGGTAAAATAGCTGCTAGGAAACCACTGCTAAGGACAGGCAACAAGCAGAAGAGACTTGTTTGGGCTAAAGAACACAAGGAATGGACATTAGACCAGTGGAAATCTGTGCTATGGTCTGATGAGTCCGAATTTGAGAACTTTGGTTCCAACCACCGTGTCTTTGTGCGACGCAGAAAAGGTGAATGTATGGACTCTACATGCCTGGTTCCCACCTTGAAGCATGGAGGAGGAGGTGTGATGGTGTGGGGGTGCTTTGCTGGTGACACTGTTGGGGATTTATTCAAAATTGAAGGCATACTGAACCAGCATGGCTACCACAGCATCTTGCAGCGACATGCTATTCCATCCGGTTTGCGTTTAGTTGGACCATCATTTATTTACCAACAGGACAATGACCCCAAACACACCTCCAGGCTGTGTAAGGGCTATTTGACCAAGAAGGAAAGTGATGGGGTACTACGCCAGATGAGCTGGCCTCCACAGTCACCAGACCTGAACCCAATCGAGATGGTTTGGGGTGAGCTGGACCGCAGAGTGAAGGCAAAAGGGCCAACAAGTGCTAAGCATCTCTGGGAACTCCTTCAAGACTGTTGGAATACCATTTCAGGTGACTACCTCTTGAAGCTCATCAAGAAAATGCCAAGAGTGTGCAAAGCAGTAATCAAAGCAAAAGGTGGCTACTTTGAAGAACCTAGAATATAAGACATATTTTCAGTTGTTTCACACTTTTTTGTTAAAGACGACCTTTCACCACTCCTGATATACCTGTTTTAATAGCTTCATGCATTCCCCATGTAATAACAATTCTGGAACATCTATTCTTATGTCTGTATGTTGTGCCATTCCTTTATTATTTGCACTAGAAGTTATGAATGAATTGCTATTTCTCTTCAGTAAGGGAACAGAGGGGAGGTAACAAGTTAGATGTGTGTCCCTGCCACAGTCTGAACATGGCAGCACTGATTGGCTAGAGTCAGTCTGTGCAGGTACACACCCCCAACTGGTTACCTCCCCTGTTCCTTTACTGAAGGCAAATAGCAATTCACTCATAACTTCTAGTGCAAATAATAAAGGAATGGCACAACATAGAGCCATAAGAATAGATGCTCCTGAATTGTTAGTACCTGGGGAATGCATGGAGCTATTAAAACAGGCATGTCAGGAGTGGTGAAAGGTCCTCTTTAAGTATATAATTCCACATGTGTTAAATCAGTGCTGTCATGTTCAGACTGTGCAGGTACATACCCCCAACTGGTTACCTCCCCTCTGTTCCCTTACTGAAGACAAATAGCAATTCATTCATAACTTCTAGTGCAAATAATAAAGGAATGGCACAACATACAGACATAAGAATAGATGTTTCAGACTTGTTATTACATGGGGAATGCATGAAGCGATTAAAACAGGCATGTCAGGAGTGGTGAAAGGTCCTCTTTAAGGGCCATACTGTCACGAGGGGGTAGACAAGGGTAGTGTGCCCTGAGCTAACCCCTCCTTCTCTCCCTGCCTACTTGCCTCAAACGGCCCTAGGTAGCCGCGGACAACCACGAAGGCGGTCCCTACACTGTATAAGTGCGCAGGAAGGGAGAGGGTACACAGGGACAGACAAAACACAGACGTAACAAAACACAATATAGAATGGTCAGCTAGCCGGGTCAAACACAGGAGGTCACGTAAATACCGAGGGGTCAAGCAGAGAGAAGTCAAAAGTCCAAAGTCCGAAATCCAAATCCAAGTAAACAATCCAATAACTGAGAACGCACAAGCACTGATCAATGGTGTAAGCAAATCACAGGCGATTTGAGAGGGCAACTGTCCGGCTTTAAAAAGCCCTCCAATGGGTCATGTGACGGGGCCAACGTCACATGACCTCATTTGCATAATGAGCGCTGGCCAAACGTGGCCAGCGTTCAAATATGCAAAAGCTTTGGTCATGCGGCGTGGCCAGCGCCACATGACCGATACATGAGGTCCCCAAAATAATAATAATAATAAACTCTGAGCGCTGGCAACGGGCCAGCGCTCAGTACCGCCTACTGCTCGCGTCTAGGGGGGCGGGGACGCCGGGCACACAGTGTCCGGAAGCGCGCCCGGCGCTCCCCGCCTTTCATCACTATGGAGACGAGGACGCCTGTCGCGTCCTCGCTCCATAGTAGCGGAAGTCCGGCGGCGCTGCATGCGGGGAGCGCGTCGCCGGCTTCCCGTAACAGTACCCCCCCTCTCACGAGGGGCCACCGGACCCTTACCAGCGGGAGCAGGCTTATCAGGATGCTGCCGATGGAAATTCCGAATGAGAGAGTCGGCATGCATCCTAGTCAACGGCACCCAAGATCTGTCCTCCGGTCCAAATCCCCTCCAGTGTACGAGGTACTGGAAGGAATTACGGACCCTCCTCACATCCACGATTCTGGCAATCTCGTGTTCTACCCGTCCCGCTACCTCAACCGGAGGTGGAGGCTGTTCCTCAGGACCAACAGGAGCAACGTAAGGTTTAAGCAAGGACACATGAAACACATTATGGACACGAAGGGAGTCCGGCAAGCATAACTCAAACGAAACCGGATTGATCACCTTGGTGATCCTGTAAGGACCAATATAACGCGGTGCAAACTTGTAAGATGGAACCTTCATATTAAGATTCTTAGTGGATAACCACACCTTATCCCCAACCATAAAATTCACAGCCTTAGACCTCTTTCTATCAGCTTTAACCCTTTGAACCTCTTGGGCCTTTTCCAGGTTCGATTGAACCTGTGCCCAAACTGTGCACAGTTCCTGGGAGAAATCATTAACCTCTGGGACAACCGATGTAGATGGGAAAAAGGAGCCAAAACGTGGATGGAAACCCATGTTACAAAAGAACGGCGACACTCCAGAGGACGAATTGACACGGTTATTAATGGCAAACTCAGCCAGAGACAGGAATCTGACCCACACATGTTGGTTGTCTGCCACATAACATCTAAGATATTGTTCAACAGATTGATTGAGACGTTCAGTCTGACCATTAGTTTCTGGATGAAAGGCTGATGAAAAGGACAAAGAAATGTTAATCTTATTACAGAACGCCCTCCAGAACCTAGACACAAACTGTACCCCTCTATCAGAAACGATATTCTCAGGAACACCATGCAGTTTAACAATATTATCCATGAATATAGATGCCAAGACCTTAGCAGAGGGTAATTTACACAAAGGAATAAAATGACACATTTTACTGAACCTGTCAACTACCACAAAAATCACAGTCTTACCCTCCGAGCATGGCAAATCCGTGATAAAGTCCATGGACAAATGTGACCAAGGTCTACTAGGTATGGGTAAGGGATGTAACTCACCCATAGGTCGTCTCTTAGAATTCTTGGACCTGGCACAAGTGTTACACGCAGTTACAAAAGCTTGAATATCCCTGGAAATCGATGGCCACCAATACTGCCTCGAAATCAACTCCTTAGTGGCATGGATACCAGGGTGTCCACATAAAACAGAATTATGACACTCACCCAGCAGTCGTAAACGCAAATGAGCCGGCACAAATAATTTGTCATTGGGGGTACCAGTAGGAGCGAGATGCTGTCCTGCCGAGATCTCAGAAGCGAGGTCAGGTGCGGTGGCGGCCACAAAGATCTCAGCTGGAAGGATGGGTTCCGGAGGGGCGTCAGGAGGTTGATACGCCTGGAAACTTCGGGATAAGGCGTCCGCTTTAACGTTCTTGCTTCCGGGTCTGAAGGTAACAGAAAAATCAAACCGGGTGAAGAACAAAGCCCACCTCGCCTGCCTAGGGTTCAAACGTTTAGCGGACTCCAGAAACAATAAATTCTTATGATCCGTGAGGACCGTGACACGGTGTAATGCCCCTTCTAAAAAATGACGCCATTCCTCAAATGCCCACTTAATTGCCAATAACTCCCTATTACCGATATCATAGTTCCTCTCAGCAGGCGAGAACTTGCGGGAAAAGAAGGCGCATGGCTTAAGATTAGTTAAGGTGGAAGATCCCTGGGACAGTACAGCCCCCACACCGTCTTCTGATGCGTCCACCTCAACCACAAAAGGCCTACTCTGATCCGGCTGGATTAGCACAGGAGCATTAGTAAAACACCACTTTAACCTTTCAAAGGACTCAATAGCTGCAGGAGGCCAATTACCCAGATCGGCTCCCTTGCGGGTAAGATCAGTAATTGGCTTGACCACCAACGAAAAATTTTTAATAAATTTGCGATAAAAGTTCGCAAATCCCAAAAATCGTTGGAGCGCCTTCAGGGAGGACGGTCGCACCCAATCAAGGATGGCCTGCACCTTGACAGGATCCATTTTGAACGCGAAAGGGGTCAAAATGTATCCTAAAAAGGCCACCTCCTGAACACCAAAGATACATTTCTCCCTTTTGACAAAAAGCTTATTTTCACGCAAAACCTTCAGTACCTGTCTGGTGTGGGAGACGTGGGATTCCCAATCAGCAGAGAAAATAAGAATATCGTCAATATAAACAATCATAAATCTCCCAATAAATGCTCTGAAAATATCATTAACAAAATTTTGGAAGACGGCGGGTGCATTACTCAACCCAAAGGGCATTACTAAGTACTCATAATGACCTTCAGGGGTGTTGAATGCCGTCTTCCATTCGTCTCCCTCTCTGACTCTGATCAGGTTGTATGCCCCCTTCAAATCTAATTTAGAGAACCAGCAGGCACCCTGAACCTGATTCAGTAAATCAGGGATAAGGGGCAGCGGGTACCTGTTCTTAACCGTGATCTTGTTTAGTTCCCGGTAATCAATACAGGGCCTCAATCCTCCATCCTTCTTGCCAACAAAGAAGAAACCTGCCCCCATTGGAGAGACTGAAGGCCGAATGTGACCCTTGGCCAGGCTCTCCTTAAGATAATCCCTCATACATTGTCGCTCAGGAGTGGAGAGATTATAAATGCGGCCCTTGGGATACTTGGATCCCTCCATTATGTCAATGGCACAATCGTACTGCCGGTGAGGAGGAAGGAAATCAGTCTCCGACATGGAGAAGACATCCGAAAATTCTCTGATAAATTCGGGTAGGACGAGAGACTCCGCGGGTACCTCCTAGCTGCAGTACAGATTTGCAACAATTGACACAATCATGTCCCCATTTTTCTAATTCACCTGCTGGCCAGTTGATCACAGGGTTGTGAGCCTGTAACCATGGCAGCCCTAACACGAGGTCAGCAGGTAAATCCTTTAAAACCAGAAAGGAACAAGTCTCAGAATGGGAGATTTCCACAGTTAGGGTGACGTCAGGAGTACAAAACTCCACTCTCCCATTGCGCAATGGGGTGGAGTCGAGGGCCACAATTTGAATAATCTCCCTTAGAGGGACTATCGGTATACCCACTGATTGTACAAAATCGAAATTAATAAAATTAGCAGCGGAACCACAATCAACAAATGCTTGACCAACCTCCTTAAGTTGATCATAGGTAACAGAGATAGGTAGTAAAATTTTTCTCCTTACCACCGCTGGAGTTACCTTACTCCCCGCTGGGGATCTCCTAGAGGGCGGAAGCTTGGGACACTGCTGGAGCCAATGGTTCATCTCACCGCAGTAAAAGCAGGCTCCCTTCAGACGTCTCTGTTCCCTTAAGGTTCCTCCTAACTGCATGGGCTCCTCCGGAACCCTGGTGGAAGATGGACCTGGCATAGGATTCTCAGGCATGATGGCCACAGGAGGAGTGCTTGACCGTTCCTTCCGTCTCTCTCTCACCCGACGGTCCAACCTGACTGCTAGGGTCATGGTCGCTTCTAAGGAGTCAGGAGTAGGATAGCCCACGAGAAGGTCCTTCAGTTGGTCAGAAAGCCCTGCCCTAAACTGGCTTCTCAAAGCCGGGTCATTCCAACCAGAAGAAACACACCACCTCCTAAACTCCGCACAATAATCCTCCACAGGACGGTTACCCTGCCGAATGTCCCTGAGCTGGGCTTCAGCAACAGCCGTCAAGTCAGGCTCCTCATACAGTAACCCAAGAGCCCTGAAAAAGGCGTCCACCGTCTGACGGCTAGGGGAGTCTGGGGGTAACGCAAATGCCCACTCCTGCGGATCACCCTGCAGCAGAGAAATAATTATTTTGACCCGCTGCTGCTCGGTGCCCGAGGAATGAGGACTTAGATCAAAATAGAGCTTGACACTCTCCTTAAAGGAATTAAAAAATTTTCGATCTCCAGAAAACCGATCCGGCAGCTTAATATGAGGTTCCACACTAGGATTGGAAGTGGAAGGGGCCACTACTGAGGAGGATAGTAGCTGCTCCTGATGTTGGAGCCTATCAGCCAGGCCCTGCAGAGCTTGAGCCATACCCTGGACCTGCTCCGTGAGGGCCCGCAACTGATCCATAAGTTGGGCCTGTGATTCTGTCACGAGGGGGTAGACAAGGGTAGTGTGCCCTGAGCTAACCCCTCCTTCTCTCCCTGCCTACTTGCCTCAAACGGCCCTAGGTAGCCGCGGACAACCACGAAGGCGGTCCCTACACTGTATAAGTGCGCAGGAAGGGAGAGGGTACACAGGGACAGACAAAACACAGACGTAACAAAACACAATATAGAATGGTCAGCTAGCCGGGTCAAACACAGGAGGTCACGTAAATACCGAGGGGTCAAGCAGAGAGAAGTCAAAAGTCCAAAGTCCGAAATCCAAATCCAAGTAAACAATCCAATAACTGAGAACGCACAAGCACTGATCAATGGTGTAAGCAAATCACAGGCGATTTGAGAGGGCAACTGTCCGGCTTTAAAAAGCCCTCCAATGGGTCATGTGACGGGGCCAACGTCACATGACCTCATTTGCATAATGAGCGCTGGCCAAACGTGGCCAGCGTTCAAATATGCAAAAGCTTTGGTCATGCGGCGTGGCCAGCGCCACATGACCGATACATGAGGTCCCCAAAATAATAATAATAATAAACTCTGAGCGCTGGCAACGGGCCAGCGCTCAGTACCGCCTACTGCTCGCGTCTAGGGGGGCGGGGACGCCGGGCACACAGTGTCCGGAAGCGCGCCCGGCGCTCCCCGCCTTTCATCACTATGGAGACGAGGACGCCTGTCGCGTCCTCGCTCCATAGTAGCGGAAGTCCGGCGGCGCTGCATGCGGGGAGCGCGTCGCCGGCTTCCCGTAACACATACCTTGTACCCATCCAGTTCAGACAATTTCATGTTTAATGGTGGGTCACCTTGCCATAAGTTGATTATTGGAGGGCTTACTTCATCTTGTATTGAAATAAACTGTTTACAATGTAAACATTGTATTGTTTGCACTTATATTCTCTGCAAACTTTCTGGAGGACCCCCCTCTATAAGCTAGAGTGAAGAGCTATTAATTAAGAGCATCTGCCACTCTAGTGGACCTGGTCTGTCCATGTATTACATGGTTGGCCGTGTATGGCCAGCTACATCTTTCTCTGGTGATAACTGCTGGTTGCCAGTGAGTTCTGAGGCCAGGAACAAAGGATCGCCAATGCAACTATCACAATAGGGTTTCTGTACATGAGTCAGCCCCGTTAATTACCACATTTTAATTAACTATTGAGAGGAGAGACAGAAGGGAGGAAATCTGTAGTTTTGCTAGATGGCATTTCTCTTCAGTTAATTCCTTATTCCTGAACCCGTATTAAAGGGGTTGTCCCATGAAAAATATTCTACAGTTTTCAAACCAGCACCTCGTTCTGAATACTTTTGTAATTGCATGTAATTACAAATTTTGTATAGCCAGTGAATTATTCAATAAAATGTATCTGTATAGCACCACATCATTTCTTATTTCTTTGACCTGCTCATTAAGAAGGCCGCACATGCTCAGTTTCATCTTTCAACTGCCTCCTGAGCTGTGATAGGGTTAGAGCTGCAGTGAAATGGACACACCCCCTGTGCTGCAGCAGAAAAGACACTCCCCTTGAGCTGTCAGCTTGATATAAACTATCAGAGCAACGTATGGGGAGATTTCTGGTTCCATGTGAGGTACATGACTGGTTTTAAGTTTGTTACAAAGAGATTGCCATTGGCTATATGATGTCTGATTTTCATTTTTTACATTATTCATGGGATAACCCCTTTAACACATTTATAAGCCTATAGATATAGATTAACTATCCTCAGGATAGGTCATCAATATCAGACTGGTGATGGTCTGATACCTGGCATCAAATGTTTTCAGTAGCTGGAGGCCCTGGAAACAAAACAGTGGATGGAATCAGAAGCAGAAGACTCTATCTACCATATAGCGATTGTGCCAGGTTACTGCAGCTCAGCATTAATTCAAGTGAATACAGCAATAACTTGGTATGGCCACTACGCAGTGAACTGAGCCTTCTGATTCCAAACTTGTCCATTGTTTTGCTCAAAACAACTAATTGGTGTATGTTTCACTTGTTGGATCCCCTGATATTGATGACCTATCCTGAGAATAGGTCAATATCTACAGGATGGAAATCCCCTAAAGTGTTCGCTCCACAAGAAAGTCAGGTAACCTGACCATACTGTATGACAGCAACAACTATCTCGTATTTCCAATTGCCAAAAAAGTGATGTAGATTTGGAAAGTAATATCTATGCAATCCCTCAATCTCCTGTACTGAAGAAACTTCTATCCCATGTATTCCAAGACTGTGGCATTTCACACAAGACAGCAATGAAGAGTGAGGAGATAAAAATGGACGGTCAAACATGGCAGCAAGAGACAAGAAATAATATTACAATAAAGTAAAGTTTGAAAAGAGAAGAATGTCATTATTCAAATTGCTCTTGACCAGTGACCTTATATCATCTTTATTAAGAAAGTTTTCTACTTGCTCTACATATTCTACATAGTTCTCTAAATGTCATGGTGTTGAAACCCTTGGAGTTTTCACATAAAGTTTAGCTAGCATTGTTACATCTTCTTGACCTTATTTTGATGAGCTACAATGAATTCCCGCCTCCCTAAATTCTTCTTTTCAAAACTTCTAATTAACTAAAACGTCTAATAAGTAGCAGGAATCCTTCCAGCAATTCAGCACTTCATTAGCAATTTATTCCATTATGGACATGTATCATCTGAAATCAGCTCAACATTCAGAGGAAACAATTCACTTCCCTTGCCAAAGATAATGGCGTGTAATTTTCATTAAGTTGCAGAATCACGTCCTTCAATGTTTCATTAATGGACATTAATCAGAGGGGGATATCTACTATACTGAAGATGAATCTAGAACTTGTATGTGTTATTGATGGAATAATCAATGTGATAATTAAACTGATCATATTCTAAACACAACAATATAAATACACATTAAAAAGGTTTTCCCCCCAAATACCATGTAGAGCTATGGAGGGGATTCCACAGACTGCAGCCATGTTGCTCACTGGTGTTCATGATGGCTTGATTTATGTGAACAGGTTTTTTTCCCTGCTCTGCAGCACAGCATCTATTTGGATGGGATATAGAAGAATGGTCATCAAGGAGCAAATGCAGAATGATCTACTTCCTCTTCCACCATTGAATAAGATCACCAACTTTTTACAGTACAATATCACACATTATTACAAAGGCTTGTTTAATGATTAGTGGTTTAAAGCGTTGTTTCAGGAATTTACTATTGTTGGCCTATCTTCAGGATAAGCCATCAAAATACGATCGTGGGGGGGGGGGGACTGGGGGGGCAGTTGTTTGACAGCCCCACCCTGCTGATCAGCTGTTCCAGAGTAGCATTGGTGCTGGAACTGCACAGCTCCATTGATTGTGCAGTGATGCTCCCATGTACCCATGCTCCATATTTACTTTCACTACACACTGGATGGAGCTATGTAGTTCCAGGGTCTGAAACAGCTGATTGCCGGTGGTGCTGGATGTCAGACCTCCGCCAATCAGATATTGATGGCCTATCTTCAAGAATACTAAAATCCTGGATAGTTATTCCTGCAAGACTGTTAATGCCTATATCTCTGTTGGTTTGGGGTGATAAAGAGGTTTCATGTTAATTTCTGTTATCTGTGGTGATCTATCAAGGTTATATGTTAATATCCAATATCCTTGGATGTCTCGAACAGCTTAGTATTCAATACCTAGTATCTCTGGTGATCTAATGTGATGAAGGAATGAACACTGATGTACATTATACATTAGATAGTTCAGGGTTAATACCGAATTATCTATCTATCTATCTATCTATCTATCTATCTATCTATCTATCTATCTATCTATCTATCTATCGGTCTCTCTACCTGCCTGCTTGCCTACCCACCTGCCTTTCTATCTAGCTACAATATCTATATTTATTTTGCTGTTAGTTGTCATAAGACTGAAACAGGAATAGCACGCAGTTCTCAGGGACTGCGGGACCCTCATTTTGGAGATAGATGTGGGTCCCAGAGGTGGAACCTGCATCTAGCAAACATTTATGACAGTGGCGTACATAGAGAAGTAAAGGCCCCATAGCAAGTATCAAACCAGGCCCCCTCACAGGACAGAAGGGTTTCCGCCTAAACCCTTTTCAATGACCCTTGGGCTATTTTTTCCACTGCCTCATTTGCTTAAATTTCTTCCTTTAGAAGGTAGAGTCCTGACCAAGTTTTCACCTCCAGTAGAAGAGGAGATGATCCCAACAGGGCCCCCTCTTGTCCTGGGCCCCATAGCAGTCGCATGGTCTGCCACTATGGTAGTTACGCCCCTGATTTATGACATATCCTGTAAATATCAATACCTTTCTAATTGGCAGAAGAACAGCTTTATTATCTTAGCTTTATTATTATATTTAGTTCATACTCAGGTTTAGTCAATGTCCTCTCATTTGTTTGTGCTGCACACTCTTGTTCTTTCTTTTTCTATAGATGCAGTGCTTACTCTAGATGCTTGGGTTATTGCTGTATCATTTATGCACAAAAATGTAGTTTCACCAATTGGCAAGGGGTCACTAAAATATACAGTAGCTGTGCATTCCTCTAGTATTTTTTGTGTGCATTTGACTGTAGTTATTCCCATAGCAAATACTCTACAACCAGTCATTTTTTCTGCAGTCCACAATAATAAAATGTGCTCCCTGAATGAATTGGGATTTGGGAACCATATTATCAAGATAGAACAGAGCTTTCAGGACATAGGTCTTTATCTGGATGCATTGATAAAAGGATTAGCCCTCAAACAAGGATATATTTTCAGATGACACATAACCCTGCTGCTGCTCATATTAGGTCTACTCTAAAGAATAAGGGGGACATTTATTAAGGCCATTGATTTAGATGCCGGTTTTAATCCCTCTGTGCTGCTAATAGATGCGCCAAAGTTATATTGAGGCACATCCTCTACATAACTTTGGTCCTTGCTACCGCCAGTCATGCGACATGCTTTAATCTACGCCAGCTCTCTTGCTGACGTAGTTTAAGGTAATTTCCCATACCAAAAACCGTTGTGGAAAATGATGAATTAGATGGGCCTGCCAGACCACCATCTTCCCTGTCCATGCCATGCCCCCATTACAAAAGTGGTGTGAAAAGGGAAAAGTTACAGATTTTACTGCAAAACACAAAATCTGTGACATAAATATGCCAAAAAGTGGCATAAAAACATTAATAAATGACCCCCTAAGTCTCTTGCTCTTTGAATCCACAAGAACAGAAAACTTTGACTTGGATAACTCCATTGTGTATTTAAATATGCAGTGACAAAAGGTGAAACCAGCCCTGCACTTCTCTCTTGTTAATATATCTGAGGATGATAATGCAAGACTGTAAGCAGAAAGTATTAAATGGAGAATAACAATGGCCTTGTTATCTCGCTCATCTCCATTAAGTAGCACTAGAGTGGACATATAGTTATATAAACATGGCTTTGGTTCCACAGATAAACGGTCATTTTTTCCAAGAAAGCCGCTATTTGATAAAATGTAATTTTGTTTTCACAGCAGAATCTATGATAACAGCTAAATAAGTCAAATTAGCATTCAGCATGTTGTCCGCATCCAGGTGCTCACAGACCAAGTCCTTATTGCTATTATACTCGTGTCCTTTTTTTACTGATATGTAATCCTGGCTGTGTAACATGTATTCACTTGAAGTTGCTCAGTGGCAACATGTGGCATATTTTATTCCAGAGCAGAATAATACGTTGCTTTGTAATAAGGCTCTCTGGCATCTGGAGTGACTCAAGGATTCATGTTCCAAGAACTGCTTGTAGGAAATCTTAGAGATCGTTTGTATTTTAAGTGAACAAAGCAAAAACAAAATAATAAAATTTTAAAATGTTAAAATCTACATACAAGTATAACACACAAACATATACATCCTGTATGTACAGTCATGGCCAAAAGTTTTGAGAATGACACAAATATTATATTTTCACATGATCTGCTGCCCTCTGGTTTTTATGTGTGTTTGTCAGATGTTTTTATCACATACAGAAATATAATTGCAATCATATTATGAGTAACAAAAGCTTATATTGACAGTTAGAATGAGTTAATGCAGCAAGTCAATATTTGCAGTGTTGACCCTTCTTCTTCAGGACCTCTGCAATTCTCCCTGGCATGCTCTCAATCAACTTCTGGATCAAATCCTGACTGATAGCAGTCCATTCTTGCACAATCAATGCTTGCATTTTGTCAGAATTTGTAGGTTTTTGTTTGTCCACCCGTCTCTTGATGATTGACCACAAGTTCTCAATGGGATTAAGATCTGGGGAGTTTCCAGGCCATGTGCCCAAAATCTCTATGTTTTGTTCCCTGAGCCATTTAGTTATCACCTTTGCTTTATGGCAAGGTGCTCCATCATGCTGGAAAAGGCATTGTTGATCGCCAAACTGCTCTTGGACGGTTGGGAGAAGTTGCTCTCGGAGGACATTCTGGTACCATTCTTTATTCATGGCTGTGTTTTTAGGCAAGACTGTGAGAGAGCCGATTCCCTTGGCTGAGAAGCAACCCCACACATGAATGGTGTCAGGATGCTTTACAGTTGGCATGAGACAAGACTGGTGGTAGCGCTCACCTCGTCTTCTCCGAATAAGCTGTTTTTCAGATGTCCCAAACAATCGAAAAGGGGATTCATCAGAGAAAATGACTTTACCCCAGTCCTCAGCAGTCCACTCCCTGTACCTTTTGCAGAATATCAGTCTGTCCCTGATGTTTTTTCTGGAGAGAAGTGGCTTCTTTGCTGCCCTCCTTGAGACCAGGCCTTGCTCCAAGAGTCTCCGCCTCACAGTGCGTGCAGATGCACTCACACCTGCCTGCTGCCTTTCCTGAGCAAGCTCTGCACTGCTGGTAGCCCGATCCCGCAGCTGAAACACTTTTAAGAGACGGTCCTGGTGCTTGCTGGTCTTTCTTGGGCGCCCTGGAGCCTTTTTGGCAACAATGGAACCTCTCTCCTTGAAGTTCTTGATGATGCGATAGATTGTTGACTGAGGTGCAATCTTTCTAGCTGCGATACTCTTCCCTGTTAGGCCATTTTTGTGCAGTGCAATGATGATTGCATGTGTTTCTTTAGAGATAACCATGGTTAACAGAAGAGAAACAATGATGCCAAGCACCAGCCTCCTTTTAAAGTGTCCAGTGGTGTCATTCTTACTTAATCATGACAGATTGATCTGCAGCCCTGTCCTCATCAACACCCACACCTGTGTTAATGGAGCAATCACTGAAACGATGTTAGCTGGTCCTTTTAAGGCAGGGCTGCAATGATGTTGAAATGTGTTTTGGGGGATAAAGTTCATTTTCTAGGCAAATATTGACTTTGCAAGTAATTGCTGTTAAGCTGATCACTCTTTATAACATTCTGGAGTATATGCAAATTGCCATTATAAAAACTGAAGCAGTAGACTTTGTAAAAATGAATATTTGTATCATTCTCAAAACTTTTGGCCATGACTGTACAAAGTCATTATTAGTATGTAGAGATTGATGTTTATTTACATATGTGTTACATAGAAATCCATAGATTAATACCACTGCACTGTGCATCCAGTCAAGTAGTAGCCATAGCATCTGTCCTGAACCATCAGATCCGGCTAATCCATGATATTGTGTCTCAGTTTACTGTGTTATATTCTCTTTATATTATATGATTAATATCTTCTGGATGCACAGTACAGAAAATATTTAGATAATTGGTTATTAGCACTTTCTGGTATGATTATAGATCCTATAATGTAGATGTACTTTATATATGATAGAGATGAGCGAATCTATTCGCCACTTCGTAGATTGGTATTGAATCTTACAAATTTTTTACTCCGAAGCGAATCCGGATTTTTTTGATACGCCTCGTATTATTTGTAAATTTTCGTTAAATTTTGATAGCTACGTACAATACGTACGCTACGTATGTAACATACGCATTCTTCGTTAAGCTGGAAAATGACGATACGCCCCCTCAAGAGTGTGAAAAACCAGCCCGGCCCACCGGGAACTAACTATTGGCACGTATAGAGAGTGAAGACTCCTCCCTCATTACTCCTCCCTCCTCTGAACCAGTTTAGACCAGCGCTGAACACTGAACAGTACAGCAAGCATGGCTAAAGAACTGCATCCAAAGTGGAGTGAAATGGTCTTTGGGGACGAACTCCCCGAACCACCACCTGCTCCAGACGTCAAGTTTTCACAACTGTGAAAGAGAGACTTACCGGCTTCAGTGTCCATATTCTCCTTGCCGGCTGGTGAGGTGGCTGGTACAGCTGCTGCGGCTGGTGCGGCAGAGGAGGCTGGAGCATCCACTTCGCCGCCCAGGAGGAGATCAACAACACCTTCCATAAGACAGAACCCGATTATGCCAGCATCGGTGAGTCCTCAGGCGCAGACCCTCTGGGACTACAAGAATGCGGTGGAGGATTGGGTCATCCAGGTGCTGGACCATCCTAGGCCAGGAGATCCTACATTGGAGCGCTGAAAGGGAACTGTCCTGTGGTCCTTGGTGGAGCAAGGCTCTGACTTCCTGGCGGACAACGAGGGCAGCAAGGAGTACTTCGTGGGCCTCATGTCAGTGACATGGCCGTACCTGCCCCAACCCCGTCACAGCCTGTACGTGGGGGATCAGGTGGAGTACACCCCCATGGCATCCCTGAAAGGCAACTTCGCTCTCAGGGTTACCCTACTATCTAAGCCCCTGGTCCCAACATCACAACCTGAAGTTTGGCCAGAGGAACCACCAGGCGAGGTACCGGTGCGCTGTCTTCAGGAGTCACCAGATGGCACCCTCCATTTCAGGGAGAAGCCACAGCCTCTGATACCTGGACTGCCACCACCACCACCACCATCACAGTCCTTTCAGCTGGGTTAGATGACAACGTCATCATTTACAATCCAATCCACGGTGATCCACCAGTACCAACCACCATGGAAGATGAAGCCAGCAGCAACCAGGGGAGTTAAGGCTTCTTCCCTGGGTGCAACCTTGCCTCCACTGCTGCAGCCAGAAGTCCTTACCCCTGCTGTCCCGGCAGGAGAATCCGGAAAAGCGCAAGTGGCTGCAGCGTTCGCCAGAGTGACCACCACCCGGACCCGGTCAAGTCCGACTTCCGGAAGAAGAGGGCAGTGGAGTTCCACCACGGCAGCGAGCTTGTCCGATGTAGTTCAGTAGCAGCTCAAGGGAGGAGGACTTCAGGTCCCTCATCTGAGGAATCCTGAGGGAGCCACAACATGGACTACACCTGAAGGGTGAGAGCTAGTTGGCTTTTTGTTTGTTTAGTTCGTATTGCCCCCTGTTTGACTCTTACCCAGATGGTCATGGCTTTGCACAACTCCCCCCATTCTGCAGAAAATTCCCAGTTGCGCCTAAGCGCAACTGTTTTCCTTTTTTCTCCTTCTCAGGTTATTTGGGAACCCGTTTTGCAAAAAGGGTTCTCTATATGCTGCTATTTTATATTATCCATGTTGATTACACATTACCTGTTTGGATTACAAAATTACCTCACGTGGATTACAATTGCATTTTGGACTGTGTTCCAGTGTTTTATTATCAAGCACCCACGATTCGAGGAGAGACTGCACTAAAATGTTTGCATAATTGTCTTTACTGTATTTTAGCAATATTGTTTTTACAGGTTCAGCAACGTTCAAGCACTTTAGTCCATTGTGTGTATTCTTTTTTAGGTACTGCAATGTGTCCTATATTAATGCACGTATTGTACTTTTTTTTAGTTAATTATACACTTAACTAGATAGCTAGCACCTTACTTTTCTAGCTCATATGGACTGCCTCTAAAGACTGTACGCTGCGGCCTAGCCTCGTGCATATGACACAATCGCCAGTCAATAGTACGCTAAGGATTCGTAAGCACTTTGTACGCTAATGCTTACGTATTGCGTACTTTTAACAACGCTGACTGTATGTTTGTAATTTGTGTAGGAATGTTCGCAAAACAATGATTATTTTTTAACACAAATTCGACAGAATAAAATAGTATTAAGAACGAATCTTGTCATAAATTCGTCGAACATTCGCTGAAGCGAATTTTGGATGATTCGCTCATCTCTAATATATGAATCTTATATATGAATTTTTTTATGTATCTTCATATATGTTATTTATTCTATTGTAGTGTTGGAGAAAGGTCATATATTTGACTGAAACAATTCATGTTCATTGACTGAAAATAAAAACAGATAAAAAGACACTGTTTTCACCCGAGGAGTGCTCAAGTTACTTTTTATCTACAATTTTGGGTTGGGAACCCTAAAAGCACCTGTGATTTTACCTTGAGTGCCACATACCATATTGCCTGTTATTATACCTGTGTTATTAAATGCATTGCATATTACTGCAAGATAACGTTCATTTATAACAAAAGCATTTCATGTCAATATCATTATTATTATAACTGTGTTATTGAATGCATTACATATTTTTGCAACATAACGGGTAGGTACAGCAAAAGCAATACTGCAACACCGTTTTTATACTCATATTATTGAACTAGTTCAAACACATTTTACCACAAACACAGCATTGTTATACCCATGTGAGTGAATGAATTACTGCATCTGACCATGTAGTTCAAGGACATTTTATTGCAAAAATTGCATTCTATTACCTGGGCTAGTGAACATGATTTCAAAACATTTTACCACAAACATTGCAATGTTATACCATAACTAGTGAGTGCATACTGAAACAGGCCTTATAGGTCAAACATATTTACTGCAAAATTTGCATTATTATCAATTGTCAATACCAGTGTACAGTGTTTTGTAGAAGGGAGGGACATTTAATTGCGCCTTTTATTTCTTTAAATTACAGAAAAAAACTCCCTGGCTTCCCAAAGGTGTCAAACTATTATTGAGGACAAAAAAGATGACATTTTAAATTGAACTGTGCATTCCTCTGTTCAGTCACAGTAGAATTATGTGGATGTTACTTCCTAGTCTTACACTGTGCCTTGGAGCCAGGGTCACACCATTCCACCTGTTTCTCCTTCTTGCAACCCCAGAGAGTCCTTTCACTTGCATTCTCTGTCTTCACTGCCCCCTACATCTTTTTTGGGCTCCTTCTTTTTTTTCTAAGAAAAGGCAACAAAACCCCATGTAACATAGTAACATAGTAACATAGTTTATAAGGCCGAAAAAAGACATCTGTCCATCCAGTTCGGCCTGTTTTCCTACAAGTTGATCCAGAGGAAGGCAAAAAAACCCTGTGAGGTAGAAGCCAGTTTTCCCCACTTTAGGGAAAAAAATTCCTTCCCGACTCCAATCAGGCAATCAGAATTACTCCCTGGATCAACGACCCCTCTCTAGTAACTATAACCTGTAATATTATTACCCTCCAAAAATACATCCAGGCCCCTCTTGAACTCTTTTAGTGAACTTACCATCACCACCTCCTCAGGCAGAGAGTTCCATAGTCTCACTGCTCTTACCGTAAAGAATCCTCTTCTATGTTTGTGTACAAACCTTCTTTCCTCCAGATGCAGAGGATGGCCCCTCGTCACAGTCACAGTCCTGGGGATAAATAGATCGTGGGAGAGATCTCTGTACTGACCTCTGATATATTTATACATAGTTATTAGATCTCCCCTCAGTCGTCTTTTTTCTAAAGTGAATAAGCCTAATTTTGATAATCTTTCTGGGTACTGTAGTCCACCCATTCCAGTTATTACTTTAGTTGCCCTCCTCTGAACCCTCTCCAGCTCTGCTATGTCTGCCTTGTTCACAGGAGCCCAGAACTGTACACAGTACTCCATGTGTGTTCTGACTAGTGATTTGTAAAGTGGCAGGACTATGTTCTCATCATGGGCATCTATGCCTCTTTTGATGCAGCCCATTATCTTACTGGCCTTGGCAGCAGCTGTCTGACACTGGTTTCTGCAGCTTAGATTTCTGTTCACTAAAATTCCTAGGTCCTTTTCTATGTCAGAGTTACCCAATATTTTACCATTTAGTATGTACTGGTGACTTGCATTATTCCTTCCCATATGCATAACTTTACATTTGTCAGTGTTAAACCTCATCTGCCACTTCTCTGCCCAAGCCTCCAGTCTATCCAGATCCATCTGTAGCAGTGTACTGTCCTCTTCTGTGTTAATTACTTTACACAGTTTAGTGTCATCTGCAAAAATTGATATTTTACTGTGCAAGCTTTCTACAAGATCATTAATAAATATATTGAAGAGAATAGGGCCCAATACTGACCCCTGTGGTACCCCACTAGTGACAGTGACCCAATCTGAGTATGTACCATTAATAACCATCCTCTGTTTTCTATCACTGAGCCAGTTACTTACCCACATACAGACATTTTCTCCCAGGCCAAGCATTCTCATCTTATATGCTAACCTTTTATGTGGTACAGTGTCAAATGCTTTGGAGAAGTCCAGATATACGACATCCATTGATTCGCTGCGGTCTAGTCTAGAACTTACCTCCTCATAGAAACTGATTAAATTGGTTTGACATGACCGATCCCTCATGAAGCCATGCTGATATGGAGTAATTTGCTTATTTTCATTGAGGTACTCCAAGATAGCATCTCTTAGAAAACCCTCAAACAGTTTACCCACGACAGATGTTAAACTTACCGGCCTATAGTTCCCGGGCTCTGTTTTTGGACCCTTTTTGAATATTGGCACCACATTTGCTATGCGCCAATCCTGTGGAACACTCCCTGTCAGTATAGAGTCCTTAAATATCAGAAATAAGGGTCTGGCGATGACATTACTTAATTCTCTTAGGATACGGGGGTGTATGCCATCCGGTCCTGGCGATTTGTCTATTTTAATCTTTTTAAGACGCAGCTCTACTTCTTCCTGGGTCAGACAGGGCACTTTTAATGGGGAATTTACTTTTATATTCTGCATTTCATCTGACAGTTTATTTTCCTCAGTGAATACAGTGGAGAAAAAGATATTTAGTAGCTTTGCTTTCTCCTCATCGCTCTCTGCAACTCCCCCCTCATTACTCTGTAAGGGGCCGACACCTTCAGGTTTATACTTTTTACCATTTATATAATTAAAGAACATTTTAGGGTTAGTTTTACTCTCTTTGGCGATTAATCTCTCGGTCTCTAGTTTGGCTGTTTTTATTTGTCTTTTACATATTCTATTTTTTTCCTTGTAGTTTTTCAATGCTTCCTCGCTCCCCTCCTGTTTTAGTGATGTGTTATGGAAGATTCTCAAGATAGTCTCCCTGTTGATGACTTGTGTGATAACAGTCATTGTTTGAATTGCCATAAGGAGGAGATTCAGGAGGAGGTGGACCACCCCGTGCATAGCTGTGTTGGTCATGGGGGTTGAATTAGTGGCACATATAGCCACATATTTTGGTAGTTGGGGCAATGGTAGCGACAGTGGAACTTGGGGCAAATACAGAGCAGGTAATTGGGAGGTGAGCCAAGGAGCCTACAATGATATATCTTAGTCCGATAAAAGTGGCATGGATGGTGAAGATGATTGTGTGTTGAACAGGACCTGGGAGCCTAATCGGAGTGCTGAGGATGAGGTAACATCAGAGGAGGAGAGTGGTGACAGCGACAGCAATAAAGAGCAAAGGCAACATATAGCCAGAACCTCCAAAAACTGGCATGGCCACATCTGCTTCTATTATGGTCCATTCAGGAAATGGTAATGCCACTGATACTCTGGGTGGAGGCTCAAAATGTGCCCAATAGCTCTGTGTGGAATGAATGAGTATCTCCTGTTGCAGTTTTTCTCCACAGTGCCGGAAGATAAAAGCATTGCTATGTGCAATATCTGCAGGATTAAGCCATGGGCATTCAAACACAAATGTAGGCCCCACAGCTCCATTGCAGAACATCCTGCAGCATCACCGGTTACTGTGGGAAAATAGAAGTGGTCACCAGCTGCCACAACAGGATTGTTCACCTTCTCCTGGTGCAGTCACAGCTGTACCACTTAGTAGATTCTGCTGCCTTTAAAGAGCTGATGCAGCCATTAGTTCTCCAAGAAAGCCATCACTGCCTTGCACTTTCACGTGCAATCATCGATGTGAATTAAGGTGCACAACACGGTGGAACCTGGAGCAGCTGTTACTCTCACATACAGTTCATGGGTCAATTTTTTTGGTGGTATCAGTGAGGTAGCACTGCAACAACAAGGTCAGTTCCACCAGATGCTTATCCATCTCATCCAATGGCATCTTCCCATTCTCAACAGAAGCTGGGCACAGCGTCACCCTCCTCCTCTCTCCAATCATAGATGTAAAGTGAAGCGTTGCCCTGCCATGTTAGAGCTGATCAGCCTGGGTGAGAGTAACCACACAGGCAGGGACATAGCTAAAGGCTCATGGGCCCTGGTGCAAGAGTGCAGCTTGGGCCCACCTTCCTTCAGTGCTTTGTGGTAAGGGGCAGGGGTTCTCCTAGCTTTTCTGCTGCCTGAGGCATAAGTTGAAACAACATCAAATTCTTAACCAAACCCCTTCCCTCCAGCCCTACTGTTAAAGACATACTTGGAAAACTTTACATACAGTGCCACAAAAACTACAGGGCAATACAGTGCCACATAACTTTTACATCCAGTGATGTAGATTTTTTCGTTCCTCATCTTCTCCATTCAGACCAGACGGCCATGATTATTTCTGTCATCCATCTTTTTTCTCTGCAATGTTTGACAAACAGACATAAAAATTATATATACAATATCCAAATCGTTGTGTGTAATGGGCGGAAACTTCACCAGACCAAAACTTCACCAGACCAATATTCACAAAACAAATAGAGGATAGGGCTTTATAATAAACTATTTTAAAACGTAACTTTTACTAAATCTGATAAAACTTAATATCAGGGCACATTAAATATACATTACAAAACATATAATGGTGAATATATACAAAAAACAATGTCAAGTCTCTTACCACCTCCTGAGAGTCGTTACCTCACATTCTCATAGGGAGATGGTTTGTTCATAGGCGGTATCGCTGTAATCTTTTTCTTAATTGAGGCGGTAGTGTTGGAGGCAGGATATAACTGGGACACTAACTGTCCCTACCCCTATGCAGAAAACATGAAAAAAGGGGAAGGGGACTATTGCAACCCTGCCTAGCAAAATCGGAGCACCCGCCTCGACAGGGGCGACCACGTCAGGAACCTGTCCCTGGCGCGGCCCTAGCCCTGTACAATTATCCCGCACTTTAGTCCTGACATGCCATGTTTCATCTTGGTACTAAAGACTCCTCAAGGAATAGGTCAGTGACAAGATAAAATACAAAAAATTAATGAAGATTGTATGAGATGAACAACTACATATAGAATCCCCCCAGGTTGCCACAAAAACGTATTACTGTAAATACAGGGTGTACCAGTGCCCAGATGATAAAAAACCCCGGTCACTACAACTGGAATACCATAGAAGTGGCAAACATGGGGAGGGATGAATATATAGTATGAAAACATACAAGTGTCCCCTAAAGCAAACAAGTGTCAAACCTGGTCGCTACAGAGGTCGATGCAGAGAAAATGGCAACCAGTGGCTCACTAAAAAGATGCTCAGTCTAAAGATAATAGCGTCCAGGTCAAAAATAAGGGGAGACTGCTGGAGGGGTCTGGTGTCCCCAGGCTAAACACCATTAATGATACGAGGTGGCGCTGGGCAAAGGCACCAGCTCGGGCTTTTAAAGCTGACCTACCTCCTACGTGATTCGCTGGCGCCCCCTTCATTTGGCATGCTGGAACGCATATGGAACGCACGCCAGAGTGGCGTGCTTCCACCCAGCAGTGCACAGCTCCCGGTCACGTGATGCGGAGGGTGGTACAGCTAAGCAGAAAGGCCGGAGAGCGCCTCGTCGCCATGGCAGCGGAGTGGTCCTCGTACCTAGCTCTGAATATGGCGATTCAATGCAGAATCATCCTGCTTTCAAATGACTAATGCACAGATAGACAAAAATCACGGATTTCACATTGGGAGGATAACCAACAACATAGAGACAGCTCAGACATACAAGACATATGGGAGGAAAGATAGATGTTCACACAGAGAGGTATATCCTAAAAAGATATATCAAAAAATAAAAATCTTGCCGTAAGAATACTACATTTTCTGTAAGGGACGACAAATTATTGGAGCACATAAATCATAGGTAGTAGTGTGCCTCCACCACAGTAGACATAGAAGGGACAGGGAGAGAAAACAAGACTAAATGAAGCAGCTGTAGTTTTGCTTATCATTGAGTCCCTTTGGATCTATAGTTTTCAAATAAAAGATCCATCTGGACTCATGTTGCAGTATTTTTTTTATCCCAGTTCCCTCCTCTACCTGATTCTGATACCCTTTTGATTCCAGTAAAACTCAGAAAAGTTAAATTGCCCCCATGTTCATGTCCTACTTTTCCATCATCCTTCTGACATTCTTAGCACCCCATCCTGCCACCCCAAATACAGTGCCCTCTGTGTTCCCCAATACTATACTGCAGAAACAGTCCCCCTTAAAATACCAGTAGCACACAGATAATGCCTTCTTCAATAATTATTGGCACAAAGTGTCCTAAAAAATAACTGCACCCAGCAAATAGTGTCCCTGACACTAATAGTACTGTAAACATTATGTCCCCCAAAAATAATTTTGCTAAGCTGTTAATGTACCAGGGTGCCCCCACAGTAATAGTGTTCTCCAAATTCCCAATATAAAAATAATTATCTGTGCCCTTAGTGTTAACAGTGTCACCAATACTAATTATTCCCACTTGTGCCCATACTAGTAATCATGTTGCCAATAGTCCCCCAGGAGTGATAATTCTCTCAATACCATATTCCAGTAAAAAAACGCCTTCTAATATGTGCAAGTTTAAAAATACCTCCTTATAATAATGCCCTATGCTCTGCACCAGTACAAAAAAATGCCCCCTCTTAGTGCCCCCCATAATGTGTGCCAGTACAAAATGTCCCTATTTAGTGCCCTCAGTATATGCCCCCATAGTGTTGACGTTTCCCCCATGGTGGTCCAACAGTATGGTGCCAAAGTCACCCGCCAGTCACTGACAGTTTGCCAAAACATAGGCCACCTTGTCGCTGGCAGATGGACCGAACATATTATTGATCAAAAATATGCTCAAAGAGCTACTAATCTTCATGCAGTAAGTATAGCAGTAATGCAGTTTACATTTATTAAAGGTTTTAATGTCTGCATGTGAACTCTCTTTATAGAAAATTTGGAGGTGCTGGTTTAACTCTTATTTGCTTTCTACATCCACACTATACTGCTGCCTCTCCCAATTAAAAAGGAGAATTTTTCAAAGATCATCAAGAACGAGCACTGTTTCTTCTGAAAATTAAGACTTGTGTGTGTGTAAATATGGATAGGCATTAAACTCCAGTTAACGCATAATTTTTGGACGTTTGTACAGAAAAAGCCACTGTTTCTTATTTACATGTGAGGATATAAACACACGTTTACGAACGTTTGGTCCCAACAAGTCACTGATTTTACCCATAACACGGTGTCTATTTAAACCATCTTCCTTGATATAAGATCATTTTTGGAAGGTTTCTGATATGAAAAAACATAAGATATGCAATGGTACAGTATATTTCTAAACGCTGTTTGTTAACCCAGTCACCCATGCGTTTACCTATAGCTCTATACGTCAGTGTCACTTGCATTCAAGAGCGTAAAAGGACAGAGAAAAAGAGTAGAGATGAGCGAGCATGCTTGTCCGAGCTTGGTGCTTGTTCGAGCATTAGGGTACTCGTAAGTGCTCAATGCTCGGACGATCATCTCGCCATGCTCGTGGAAATGGCATCTCCCGCCTCTTGCATGTTTGGCGCCTATAACTCAGCCAATCACTAGCCAGGAGACTCTGCGATACCCCCAGCATCACGTGGGGCCTTACATGTCGATAGCAGGGGTTGGCTGGCCAGATCAGGTGACCCTGGAATATACTAGTGACGTCCTGCGGTGCTCGGCTCAGAAGCTGCCTGAATGTCGTTAGGGACAGATCTGCTGCGTGTCAGGGAGAGTGTTAGGGCCTGGATTTAGTTCTCTGTTAGGCAGGAGTGATCTGAAAAGAACCCAACAGCCCTTCTAAGGGCTTTTGTCTCCTTCTGGCTGGGCTGGCTGGCACTAGTAGTGCAACTATCGCCATATTTGCAGCAGTTTGCAAGGAGACTGCAAATAGGTTTTTTTTTTGCTCTCAGTGATATAGATCGATTTCAAACAGCTCAGTGGGACAATTTTGTGGGTTGCAGTGAAATAGCCACAGTCTGCAGAACCCTTTTTTCTCTCTAACTGATAGATACTGCAAGTCACATTACAAAATACGTTTTTTTGCTCTCAGTGATACAAATCCATTTTAAACAGCTCAGTGGAATAATTCTGTGGATTGCAATCCAGCACCCCAGTCTCCACAATCCTTTGTTTCTCTGTAATTGATCTATACTGCACGTCACGTTAAAAAATACGTTATTTTGCTCTCAGTTTTACACATATCTTTGAAAAATTTCAGTGCGACATTTTTGTGGGTTGCACTAAAGCAAACCAAGTCTGCCTAATCCAATAGTTTCTCTGTAATTGTTATATACTGCACGTCACGTTAAAAAATACGTTATTTTGTTGTCATATCTTTGAAAAATTTCAGTGCGACATTTTTGTGAGTTGCACTAAAGCAGACCAAGTCTGCCTAATCCAATTGTTTCTCTGCAATTGTTATATACTGCACGTCACGTTAAAAAATAAGTTATTTTGCTCTCAGTTATACACATATCTTTGAAAAATTTCAGTGCCACATTTTTGTGGGTTGCACTAAAGCAGACCAAGTCTGCCTAATCCAATTGTTTCTCTGCAATTGTTATATACTGCACGTCACGTTAAAAAATACTTTATTTTGCTCTCAGTTATACACATATCTTTGAAAAATTTCAGTGCGACATTTTTGTGGGTTGCACTAAAGCAGACCAAGTCTGCCTAATCCAATTGTTTCTCTGTAATTGTTGTATACTGCACGTCACGTTAAAAAATACGTTATTTTGTTCTCATATCTTTGAAAAATTTCAGTGGAACAATTTTTTGGGTTTCAGTACAGCAGGCCCAGTCTGCACAGTCCTTTTTTTTCTCCCTAATTGATATATAATACAGTTATATACCACTAAATATTGAACCCCAGGGCTAAGGGTCGAGGACGAGGACGTTGGCATGGGCGTTCAAGTAGTGCAGGGGGCAGAGGCCATGGTCCTGGGCAGGGTGAGACAGTACCTGCTGATGAGGGAGCAGTGGAACGCCGCATAGGTTCACTCATAGCTTCATGTCGCAACTTACAGGGACACGTGGTAGAGCACTATTGAAACCACAACAGTGCGAACAGGTGATGACGTGGATAGCGGATAATGCGTTGAGTAATTTATCCACCAGCCAGTCTTCCACGCAGTCCACCCACGCTAGCCAAGGGAGCACTCCTCTGGCTCCTCCAGCTCAACCTCCTTCCCCCCAGCCTGCCCCCCCCCCCTGGAAATTTTGGAATGCGATCCGGCATACTCAGAGGAACTCTTTTCAGGACCCTTCCCAGAGTCACAAACCACTGCTCAGGTTGCTGCTGAGCTATTTCCCGATGCCCAAGAGTTCCAACTGTCGCAGTCTGTGGGTGGTGAGAGTGTGGACTTAGTGGAAGTAGTGTGTCAAGAGGTGTCAGACAATGAGGAGACACGGTTGTCAGACAGCGAAGTAGTTGTCAGGGCAGGAAGTCCGAGGGGGGAGCAGACTGAGGAATCAGAGGATGATGAGGTGACTGACCCAAGCTGGGTTGATAAGCCGAGTGAAGACAGTGCTTCTGAGGCGGAGGCAAGTGCATCACCAGAACAGGTTGGAAGAGGCTGTGGTGTGGCCAGAGGGAGAAGCAGGGCCAGAGCTGGTGCATCAGCAGCAGCTGTTTCACGTAGTGAAGCTCCCGTGGCGAGGCCTAGATGTTCGCAAGTCTGGAGGTTCTTTAAAGAAATTGTGGATGACCGACGGACTGTGGTGTGCAACCTGTGCCACACCAGGATCAGCAGGAGTGCCACCACTACCAGCCTAACCACCACCAGCATGCGCAGGCATATGAGTGCTAAACACCCGACTCAATGGAACCAAGGCCGTTCACCTCCTGCAGGTCCCACCACTGCTCCTTCCCCTGTGTCACTCGCTGCCTCTGCGAGTCAACCCTCCGCCCAGGACCCCGGCACGAGCGCCTCCCGCCCGAAAACCACCCCTTCGCCTCCACGATCCTCCACACTGTCCACCAATGTGTCCCTGTGCAGCGTTCAGCTGTCTTTACAGCAGACATTGGAGCGCAAGTGGAAATACAGTAAAACCCATCCACATGCCTAAGCCCTCAACGTCCACATCTCCAAACTGCTGAGCCTGGAGATGCTGCCCTATAGACTGGTAGAGACTGAGGCGTTCCGCAAACTCATGGCGGTGGCTCCCCCTCGGTATTTGGTCCCCAGCCGCCACTATTTTTCTCGATGTGCCGTCCCAGCCCTACACCAGCACGTGTCAGACAACATCATCCTTGCCCTAACCAACGCGGTTTCTGAGAAGGTCCACCTAACCACGGACACGTGGACAAGTGCTGCCGGGCAGGGACACTATATCTCACTGACGGCACATTGGGTTAACTTGGTGGAGGCTGGGACCGTGTCTGACCCTGGGGCCACTCATGTATTGCCCACACCGAGGATTGCGGGGCCTACTTCGGTCACGGTTTCTCAGACGTACTATGCCTCCTCCTCCGAATTACCAATCGTGGGCACGGTGCCTTCAGTCGGTAGCTCTAGGCGCAGCAGCACTGTGGGTAAGCACCAGCAGGCGGTGCTCAAACTGCTGAGCTTAGGTGACAAAAGGCACACTGCCCAAGAGCTGTTACAGAGCATCACGGCGCAGACCGATCTGTGGCTGGCACCGCTGAACCTCAAGCCAGGCACGGTTGTGTGTGACAACGGCCATGCCTGGCCCACGTGTTCACTCTCATAGTTCAGCGGTTCCTCAAGACATACCCCAATTTGTCAGATTTGCTCACCAAGGTGCGCCACATCTGTGCGCATTTCCGCAAGTCAACCACAGATGCTGCCACTCTCAGGGCAGCGCAGCGGCACCTACAACTGCCAGCTCACCGACTGTTGTGTGACTTGCCCACGAGATGGAATTCGACATTAAACATGTTATCCAGAGTTTACCAGCAGCGCAGGGCGATTGTAGACTGCCAGATGTCAACTTCCACCAGAACTGGTAGTCAGGTCAGTCAGCTTCCTCAAGTCTACAATGAGGAATGGACGTGGATGTCTGATATCTGTCAGGTGTTGAGCAACTTTGAGGAGTCTACACAGATGGTCAGCGGCGATGCCGCCATTATCAGCCTCACCATCCCGCTGCTTTGCCTGTTGAAAAACTCAATACTCAGCATGAAGTCAGAAGCTTTGCGCTTGTCACAGGAGATGGGGGAAGAAGATACGTCGCTTAATAGCCAGAGCACCCTCCGGTCTGTTTCTCAGCGCGTATTGGAGGAGGGGGATGAGGATGAGGAGGAAGAGAAGGAGAATGTTGGCGAGACAGAAGAGGGTACCAGTGCTCAGTCCTTCTTAACTCTTGAGCGTGTATGGGCTGAAGAGGAGGAGTTGGAGGAGGAGGAGGAGGAGGAAATGGAGAGTCAGGCTAGTGAGGAGAGGGAATTTTTGCGTGTTGGGACTCTGGCGCACATGGCAGACTTCATGTTAGGCTGCCTATCCCGTGACCCTCGCGTTAGAAGCATTTTTTCAAACACTGATTACTGGGTGTTCACTCTCCTGGACCCACGGTACAAGCAGAACCTTTCCACTCTCATCCCTGTAGAGGAAAGGAGTATGAGAGTGAATCAATATCAACATGCCCTGCTGAAGCTGAAACAATCCTTCCCATCTGACACCGCTAGCGGCAAAGGGCGTGGTCCTGTGGGCCAAGTAGCGGGGGAGAGGAGCCGAGCAGGCAGCTTGTCCAGCACTGGCAGGGGAACGCTCTCCAAAGCCTTTGCCAGTTTTATGTCACCCCAGCAAGACACTGTCACCTGTCCCCAGTCTAGGAAGAGTAGGGGGGAGCTGTACAGAAAGATGGTGAGGGAGTACCTAGCTGACCATACCAACATCCTGACTGATCACTCTGCTCATACAACTACTGGGTTTCAAAGCTGGACACGTGGCCTGAACTGGCGCTGTACGCCTTGGAGGTGCTGGCCTGCCCTGCCGCTAGCGTGTTGTCAGAGCGGGTATTCAGTGCAGCTGGTGGCGTCATCACCGATAAGCGTACACGCCTGTCAACTGACAGCTCTGACAGGCTGACGCTTATTAAAATGAACAAAGCCTGGATTTCACCGGAATTCAAATCTCCTCCGGGGGAAAGCAGCTAAAGAATAAGATTCCTTATGTATCCGATTACTCTCCTCTACTCCTCCTCCTCCTTCTCTTCATTGCCAAACACTGGCCCAAAAGGGAATTTTTTAGAGGGCCAACTGGCACTCTTTTAAGACAATGTTTCCGGAGGGCCACCTACAGGCCCTCTCTCCAAACAATTTTTCTGGAGCGCCAACTACAGAAACTCTAAAACAATTTTTCAGGAGCATCAACCACAGACACTAAAAAATTTTTTTTCGGAGGGTCGACTCACCTACAGCCATTTGACTGCAATCTCAGTCGGACAAAGGCATTGGTGGTGTCACTGCCATGCTGTGTCAGGATAAATTTTTGGGTGGTTCACCTGCTACCTCAGTCTAACTCGATCACTCTGTTGTCACCGCCGCCATACAGGGTCACGCTAAAGTTTTTATGTGCTTCGCCTGCTACCTCACTCTTACTCGGACACTCTGTTGTCATCGCCATAGTGGGTTGCACTATAGCAGCCCAAGTCTGCACAGTCCTTTTTTTCTCTCTAACTGATCGATACTACACGTCACATTAGAAAATACGTTTTTTTGCTCTCAGTTAATACACATATATTTGAAAAAGTTCACTGGAACAATTTTCTGGGTTGAACTATACCAGGCCAAGTCTGCACAATCCTTTGTTTCTCTCTAATTGCTATATACTACACGTCACGTTAGAAAATACGTTTTATTGCTCTGTTATACAAATATATTTGAAAAAGGTCACTGTGGGACAATTTTCTGGGTAGCTCTATGCCAGGGCCAGTCTGCACAATCCTTTGTTTCTCTCTAATTGATATATAATACAGTTATATACACAAAATTTTGAACCCAGCAGGGGTGCCACCACTACCAGCCTAACCACCACCAGCATGCGCAGGCATATGAGTGCTAAACACCCGACTGAATGGAACCAAGGCCGTTCACCTCCTGCGGATCACACCACTGCTCCTTCCCCTGTGTCACTTGCTGCCTCTGCGAGTCAACCCCCCGCCCAGGACCCCGACACGAGCGCCTCCCGCCCAAAAACTACCCCTTAGCCTCCACGATCCTCCACACTGTCCACCAATGTGTCCCTGCGCAGCATTCAGCTGTCATTAGATCAGACATTGGAGCGCAAGCGGAAATAAAGTTCCACCCACCCACATGCACAAGCCCTCAACGTCCACATACAGGGCCACGCTAAATTTTAATGTGCTTCGCCTGCTACCGCAGTGTTTTTCGGTCACTCTGTTGTCATAGCCATACAGGGTCGCGCTAAATTTTTATGTGCTTCGACTGCTCCCGCAGTGTAACTCGGTCACTCTGTAGTCACAGCCATACAGGGCCATGCTAAATTTTAATGTGCTTCGCCTGCTCCCGCAGTGTAACTCGGTCACTCTGTAGTCACAGCCATACAGGGCCACGCTAAATTTTAATGTTCTTCGCCTGCTCCCGCAGTGTAACTCGGTCACTCTGTAGTCACAGCCATACAGGGTCACGCTAAATTTTTATGTGCTTCGCCTGCTTCCGCAGTGTAACTCGGACACTCTGAACGAGTCTGACCCTGGGGCTGCGTACTGCGTCATGTACTACCCACACCGAGGATTGTGGGGCCTACCTCGGTCACGGTTTCTCAGACTTATTATGCCTCTTCCTCCAACCCCTCCTCCTACTCCTACTCTCAGTTAGCATCCATGAGCACGGCACCTTCAGTCGGTAGCTCTAGGCGCAGCAGCAGTGCCGTGGGTAAGCGCCAGCAGGCGGTGCTCAAACTGCTGAGCTTAGGTGACAAGAAGCACAGCGCCCAAGAGCTGTTACAGGGCATCACGGCATAGACCCATCTGTGGCTGGCACCGCTGAACCTCAAACCAGGCATGGTTGTGTGTGTGACAACGGGCGTAACCTGTTGGTGGCTCTGCAACTCGGCAGACTCACACATGTGCCATGCCTGGCCCACGTGTTTAATCTCATAATTCAGCGGTGTTTTTGGTTTTTCGCCTGCTACCTCACTCTAACTCGTTCACTCTGCTGTCACCGCCATACAGGGTCACGCTAAATTTTATTTCTTCTTCGACTGCTACCTCAGTCTAACTCGGTCACTCTGTTGTCACCGCCATGCTGCGTCAGGGTAAATTTTTGGGTGGCTCACCTGCTACCTCATGTAACTTGGTCACTTGTTGGTGTCACCGCCATGCTGTGTCAGGCTTATGCCTGCGTCGTGGGGCGGGGGATAGGACAGCAGTGCCAGCATGGGCATGGGTGATGGACCTTCGTTGCACCTAGTTGGGTGCTTCCCTAACATGTGATGGGCATGTGCCTCGCCCTTCTTGGTCTGGGTGAGCACAATTGCCTTGAGGGTCACCACCAGGCTGTTGCAGGAGAATTTGGGGTAATGGTGGGATTAGGCAGCCTCAGAGGCATCCATGCATGCTGCCCCTGCTGTTTCCTGTCCATTTCCGTGGTGTTTCCATCATTTTCTGAGGTTTCCAGGTTTTCACCCAGCCTTCCCTAGGCAGAGCCTTGGTCCCCTGCAAAAAATGCTCGAGTCTCCCATTGACTTCAATGGGGTTCGTTACTCGAAACGAACACCCGAGCATCGGGAAAAGTTTGTCTCGAATAACGAGCACCCGAGCATTTTAGTACTCGCTCATCTCTAAAAAAGAGCAAAAATTATTTAAAAAAATTAAAAAATATATACCTAAGAGATATAAAAAGTCCTACCTCAGAGTGCCATATACCTATTTTCAGGCTAATCGGAGCATATTTGATTCATATAGAATCAATTCAGATACAAACCAAGGATTTTTGAAAAATTTTCCAATTGAATGCAAAACAGATTTCAGGAAATTCGCTCATCTCTATGTACAATACGTGTAAGTCGAACCCATGGTACCTAGTTAAACCATTATGGATGTTTTATGTTGGGTACAAATACAGCATTTGAAAATTGATTCTAAACCAGACAAGCCCTTCAAGCCCTTGAAAATTGTTTTATTATTGTTGTCTTATTATCTTCGCTATATCTTTTACAAGATCTGCCTTATAAAAGTAGACATATAAGTCGAGTCCCCCTCCCCCCACAAGTGGTTGATATATTGTGTATCTTATGCAAAGCATTGTAATGGATGAATGATCTATATCTATCACCATATGTTCCCTTTGGTCACCAGGGATATGGGATCTGAAAATTATCCAGAGACCATTTACAAACGTGCTGGTGTTTGAGTGTCTTCTCATATTACAATGTGTAATTCTATATTGTGCAGAAACATTTCTGGATATACCCAAGTCAAATGCCGCATGCTTAGTATATTTAATGCAAAGGAAAGTGATTGAGAAATGGAAGAAAGATAATGTGGAGTTTAAAAGTCTTAGACAAAAAAAAGGTTTCTTTAAAGGAGTAGTGTTGCCATTAAATGTTATTTTAATATAATTCAGTATGAAAAACTAGATATTTTTGTAATTTTGTAATTTACTTTCGGTCGCAAACATGCTCCAGTTACATAGTTAATACAGTTGAAAAAAAGACATAAGTCCATCAAGTTCAACCAGTTGTAAGATATTTTCTTTGCTGCATTATAATGGCAGCTCCTGGTGTTTCATTTGTATAGTAATGCGCATATGCTCATTTTCATCCTTCAACTGCCACCAGCTGTATCTACAGTTTGAACCAGGGACAGTTACAGGGACAGAGCTGCAGTAGAAAGGACACACTCCCTGAGAAATAACCCCCCAAGAAAGCACCCCCCCCCTAGGTATACAGAATTGATGATAAGTATATGATCAGAGGAGGTCTGACCACCATCCCCCTGCCAATGACAAGAGTGCAGCTCTATGCTCCCCATTTGGGTGAACCAACATACATGCAGGAGTGTCTGCTGCTCCATTCAGCTCTATGGGACTGTTGGAGATAGCCAAGTACAAGTGCAGCCCCAAAGAGCCTAATAGTGCTCAAACAGGGGATCACAGGCCCCCATTCTCATGAATATCATGGGGTCCAGTGGTCACACCACTGCGGATCAGACACTTGTGCCCTATCCTCTGGCTAGGCATAGGGAATAAGTTGCCTAAATAGGACAAACGGCTTAACATATGTTGGCCTCTTGCATCGTAAGTGTTGGCTTCTAGATGATGTATGATGGGAGATGTTGTACACTTATCTGGCTGTATGGCTGTAGCTATACTTCTAATATCAGTATAGTAATAAATTCATAAGTTTTATGTACTCCTGGCTTTGCCCATGGATCTAGTTTTCATTACGCCTTATAATACACCAATGGCTGAAACCTATTAACCCTGGAAAGAAGAATTCTATGGCTATCATATAAGACCTGTAGTCTGCTGCTGTATGTATTTAGCCATGGTGGCTTAAAGGGAACCTGTCATCTCCAAAACACCCCGTGAACTAGACTAAGCGGTGTATAGTGTAAGTGACGTTGAGTCCAGTTATGTAAGTTTTATCTTCATACTCACTTCCATTCCGACGCTGTGCTCCCACAAACCTGCAGTAAAATGCACTCACTGGACTCCAGTGCTCTCTCACATAATGGAGACGACTCAAAGAAGAGTCCAGTGAGTGCATTTTACTGCTGGTTTGTGGGAGCACAGCGTCGGAATGGAAGTGAGTATAAAGATAAAACTTTCATAATCGGATTCAGCATCACTTACACTATACAACACTTACGCTAGTTCAGGGGGTGTTTCGGAGATGACAGGTTCCCTTTAAGAGCATCATTCTTTGACAGGTTATCAGACCTGCAGAAATTCTCTTTACCATCTATCACAAAATAGAAAGCATTCTGTTCACCAGAGAAGTTATCCAGGCTATAGGCATTGCATTATTCAATTGTTTTAAAGCACCGGAAGAACATAAAAGAAACAGGAGTCATGAAAAGACCTGGGTTTTTGTATGTGTCCTTTAAGCCCCCAGTCTTCACATGTTGCTCCATATTTTATATATTTTTTTCCCTTTTTCTTGCAGTGATCAGATCCAGCAACCTGTAAAGTCACCTAGAAATAACAATGAGTTCACGATAACAAACCTTTAGAGCTCAAGACCAGGTTGATTCTCTGTGTGGTATTTTTGGTCTTCTGAAAATACTTTTTTTGGTCTTTTGGTATTTTTGATCTTCTGAAAATTCTCAAGATACTTTGTTGCATTACTCTTCAAAAGATATGATCAAAATGAAATAAAACATTCGACCCAAATTTTCCAAGAAGTTCTGATCTTAACGAATCTGCATTTTGTGGGATTTGAGAGAGAAAGCAGGAGAGAGACTTTGCCAGGCAATTGGGGCACTTTCAATGTTCTGGGTGAATTTATTTAGACCCAAATCGAATTTGACAGCTGATTCTGCCGAATTGGACTCAAATAGAATTTTAAGGACTCAATTTATAGATTCCTCTGTCATTAGAGTGTAAATCTTGAGTGGTCCACAGTGATGTTTTGCTGTTATATTATTTGAAACTGATAGACATTAAAAGTAGCATTGGCAGAGTTAGAGAGGATGCAGGAGGCAAGGGCTGGACCCAGGTTCTGGTGCAAGGGGGCACATAAGAACATACTACTTTCATAAAAAAATACAACATAGAAGGGGGCACTGTTATAAATTTTGCAATGGGGCCCAGAAGCTTTAAGGTATACCCCAAGGGAGAACATTTAGCGAAAGTATTGTAGGATGCATGCATAATTACATAGGTTGAAAAAAGACACTGGTCCATCAAGCTCAACCTCTCATGATGAATTATACACATTAATTGCTAGATTCATTATAACCTTCAATGCCATTTGCTATTAGATAAGCATCTAGCCCTTTTTTAAATGCTGACATAAAATTTGCCATTATTAGCTGTTTGGGTAGGGCAAATCATAGTTGACTCTAACTCTGCACATTATTTTTCCACATATAATAAGTGTCCCTTAGACTTTGTAAGGTATGGTGGTCCTTCAAGATACATTGACCTCAGGGTACAATGTTTTCAACATACGCTGGTCTATTCCAGGACCATTGTAAATTGAAACTAGACTCAACATACAATGCCTCAGACATAGATCCAACCAATCACCATGGCCATTTCTCTTGTAAAACACATGTATTGGGCAGGGGCGTAGCTATAGGGGGTGCAGAGGTAGCAGTCGCTACTGGGCCCAGGAGCCTGAGGGGGCCCAAAGACCCTTGTGCCACATAAGAAGACACACAGAGCACTGTGGGAAGGGGGGCCCAAGCTGAACCCTTGCACCAGGGCCCATGAGCCTTTAGCTACGTTCCTGGTATTGGGTGTGTAGCAGCTATCCTTTACAGTACAGGGAGGTACTACACTGTACTGCCCTCTGTCTGTGCCAGGAGGAGCTGCTCCTTTGGATGTCAGGTAAGGACTGCTCCATGTTATTTTTCTGGTATAGTGTGTACTGTACAGGACCTCAAAGAACCCCCTGTCCTCAGCATAGATAGTGATCTCAGCTTCCAGCATCTATTGCTGTTATAAGAAAGGACTGGCTTTATCGGTCTTAGTTATCCGCTTATTTCTTTTTCTCTTATTTTGGGATGATATTTTGCAACCAATTACTAGTTTTTCATAGAGTTATGGACTAAAGTTGCAATATTTTCAACTTATAATAGTTGTCCCAGAACCAATTATTGTAACCTGAGGGACCACTGTAAATGAAAAAATTAAATCATATGTAAGGTCTTTGTATTGGCCACACATATATCTATACATGTAAATGAGATCAGCATGTAGGTGAAAGGTGCAAAAATGGCCACCAAAATGGAAAACATGGATTGCTGAAACTTTCCAATGCTAATGAGTATGTAGCTATCAGGGATTGAGGAGGCTGGGCTACAATAATTACTACATTGGTGTTCATTGACCACGTTGTTCTCCAGATCAACATGTTTGACTGGAGAACCTCTTTTCATTTGATTTGAGTTACATATTTTGTCCGCAATTTATTCAGCTTCTCTGTTTATTTGCAATTGGACATAGCATCTATATGGAATAGTCTATCGAGTGTAATAAGGATCCAATCAATTTCCTCTGGATGGAGTATTCCCTGTGTTGTCTTTATAATAAATTGTAATCTCAGGTATCCTACCAGCAGACATCAAAAGAATATTGAGAACTTCAATCTCCTCTACCTGATATTCAACTCTAAATTGTAAGTTATAGAAGTGTTTATTCATTTCCCCCTCAGACCTTTTCAATAAATCAGAAAACTTGTTCCAAAGTGTAATGATTTGATTGACATTTGTGTAAAACATTATGCCAAGACTGAAAATCCTGTGGCGAGCCATTTCTGTGTTTTATATAACGCTTCACTTTTGTATTTTACAAGAAATTCAACTTTATTTTGGACTGGCATAAAAAAAAACCAACCCAAACTGTTTGATCACCCTTGGTGGGGGGGTGGGGGGGGGTAAGAATTCCAGTTTGCAATGTCCAGGGGTTGTCCAATTTCAGACAAAATTAAAGGAGCACTAAGCATGAGTAATATACCGCTCCTCCACTACACTACCTTGTGTCTGGCTGTAAGACAACTTCCTGTGGCAGAACACCCACCCCATTTCTCTGCCTTAAATAGGAGACAAATAACTATAAAGGAGTTTTCTGGTACTTGGATATTGATGATGTATTCTCAGCATAGGTCATCAGTCCGAAACCCCACACCTCCACCATCAGCTGTTTTAGGCAGCCACTAGAGCCATAAGCTATATATTGGACAGTATTCCAGCTCAACTCCTATTCAAATGAATAGGAGCTGAGCTGCAGTACACCAGCACCAAATATTTCACAGTGGACAGAGCCACCCACCTACTCTATAGTTTCCAGCACCCGTAGTTGCTTGAAAAAAAATGATTTATCGGGAATACAGAGTATCAGACCTCCACCAATGTCATATTGATGACCTATCCTCAGGCTCACCCTAATGTTGGGGTTTATTGTAGTTGTAGTGCCCTTGGTGTTATGAGTGTTGTACGGGTGCAAGACAGGAGATGTAAGTACTCTGGTTAGCGAATGGTGCTGGAGTCAGTGTCCCGATCAATTGCAGAAAATAAACAAGTCTCTCTTTACTCAAGTGCAGAATAGGAGTTGAATTACATCCAATGGTATCAAAGTACAGTTCCAAAGTAAGTCAGAGTGCAGTCTCTTCTCAATAGTTTTGTATAGGCAAAGGGCCACAATGATGATTATAGGAGTAGTAGTCCCTGGGTTCCTTCTGAACACTTTGCAAACTTGCCAAGATGATCACAGGCATGGAAAACTCTTAAAAATAATTATGCCTTCTTCTTTTTCCCCCCAGGGATTGTTCTCTCAACAGGAATAAGGATAAGAGGTGGCTCATGCAATCCTAACTAGAAAACTCCTCCCTTAGAGGGGAAGCTAATTCCCCCTGCTGAGTGAGGGCATTAGGGCATCAGGGAAAGCCTCCTACAGACAGCTTTTGGGAATACATACAAAGCATGATACAAAACATCAATAGATTAAAAAATATCAAATCAACAATTTCCAATTTGTTCTGGGGTAGTGTATCTGCTCGTCCTCTTCAATGTTTACCTGCACGGCATCTACACTGTAAAGGTACTGCAGTATAATTACAGCTGTTCGTCCTATTCTCTTGAATGTTAAAGGAAGCTGTAATTAGATTGAACTATAGCTACAAGAGAGACAACATGTATGTAAGCATTGAAGAGGAAATAGCGCTTGCACAAGTGCCTGCGCCTCTTCAAACAGACAGGGGTGTCAGAAATTAGACCTTCGATGATCTGATATTGATGACTAGTGATGATCGAACACCCCGATGCTCGGGTGCTCTGGCCGAACACTAGGTGGTGCTTGAGTGCTCGGCCGAGCACCCGAGTATAATGGAAGTCTATGGGAGAAGACCAGGCACCCCCTGCTCTGCAGAGGGGAGGGTGTCTGGTTGATAGAGAAACATGAGAAAATTGTGGAAACGCCTCTGAAATGTTTAGAGAACAGCATGGGGAGGATGTCTGGATGCATCTTGGACACAGAAGTCGCTGCTCTTAACGATGATGTCCGAGTATTTACGGAATGACAAAAATACCCCCCCCCCCAAAACCCAAGACAACATTGATTTCAGAGGAAATATTTTTAGGAAACACATATTTACTTGTACGTAAAGCGCAAGTAGCAGCACGCCCTCACCCCTAATGTTTTACACTGTCAGATCAGCAGCATGCACTCGCCCCGAATGTTTTACATGGTCAGCTCAGCAGCAGGCACTCGCCCCTAATGTTTTTGAGTGTAAGCAGCACTGAAGGTCAACTTGTCAGGATGAGGACCAGAGTGAAGAAGCAACATAGTAATAGTAACATAGTTTATAAGGCCAAAAAAGACATCTGTCCATCCAGTTTGGCCTGTTATCCTGAAAGTTGATCCAGAGGAAGGCAAAAACCCCCTGTGAGGTAGAAGCCAATATTCCTCACTTTAAGGGAAAAAAATTCCTTCCCGAAGATGAAGAGGAAGTAGTGGACGATGAAATCACTGGCCCAACATGGGAAGGAGGCAAGCTGAGCGAGGACAGCAGTACAGAGGGGGAGGGATGTGCAGCACCGCAACAAGCTGGAAGAGGCGGTGGGGTGGCAAAAGGGATAAGGCAGGCCACACCAACAAGTTTGGACGATAAAAGAATTGTCATTTGCAACCTGTGCCGTACCAAAATGAGCAGGGACATGAACACTAGCAACCTGACCACCACGAGCATGATCTTCATGGCAGCAAAGCACCCTAATAGGTGATCCAAACGTTTGGATCCACAATTGGTGTCTGCGGGTCACACCACTGCCTCCTCTTCCCTGTGTTACGTGCTAGCCAAGACGCAGGCCCAAATGCCTCCCCCCTGCACCTGGACCCTCGCAAGCACCATCAGCGAGCACATCCACTTCTGTGTCCCAGCGCAGCGTACAGATGTCCTTACCCCAGGCCTTTGAACGAAAGGGCAAATACCCAGCCACCCACCCACAGGCCATAGCACTAAATGCACACCTTTACAAATTGCTGGCGCTGAAAATGTTGCTTGTGGACACTGAGGCTTTTTGCAGTCTGAGTAGGCGAGTTCATACACAGGAACCTAAACCAAACTGACCCTATAGGACCCTGGAACTAATGACAGGAATGAGTCTACCTGTTCCTCCAACAGGAAGGACGAACTGCAGTCTCCCTCAGGCCAAACAACTGCTTTAACTTATTGGTGCAGCGGTTTCTCAAAACCTACACCAATTTGCCTGAGCTGCTGGTGCAGGTGCCTATTTCCGAAAGTCACCTACAGCTTCCGCCGGTCTGGCAGCGCTGCAGCAGCACTTACACTTGCCAGCTCACTGACTGCTATGCAACCTGAGCACGCGCTGGAACTCTACCTGCTCACAATAAAAACGGACAGCGCTGCATGTGGAAAAGGTTCTGATAGGCGGCCTAGTGTCACAACTAGGAGGGAAAAGTTTAGTAAAATGGTAAAGGAGTACCTAGCTGACAATGTCAATGTCCTCAGCGATCCCTCTGTGCCTTATAATTATTGGGTGTCTAAGCTGGACACGTGGCACAAACTGGCGCTCTACGCCTTGGAGGTGCTGGCCTGCCCTGCCGCCAACATTTTGTCGGAGCGGTTATTTAGTGCCGCTGGGGGCATAATAACTGCTAAGCGCATCCGCCTGTCAACTGAAAATACTGTATTTCCATTCACCTCTTCCTCTTCTCGTCCTCTTTCTCCTCTTCCTCCATCATATCAAACTGCTTATTAGGCTGCCTCGCCTTTAATATTTAAGAGGTTCACCAGCAGGCCCTCACCTCTAATTTTTTAACCTAAAAAATTAACCTCACTCTGAACCTGACATGTTGACTTAACAAGAACCTGTCTTGCGCCACCCTCCAAACTGAGACATGAAGTTAGGAGTTTTAGGTGACTTTGTTTCTTGTGCTCTGCCAGCAGACACTGTTTCACCGCGCCCACCATGCACCATCAGCAGCACAACCACTTCCCTGTCCCTTACTGCTCGCCTTGCGCATACAGTACTAAATAGTATATATGCAAGTTTGTTAAAAGTACAGTTGCGCAGATTTTTTTTAGTGTATGAGCAGAAAAATTTCATCGAATGAGCAAACGTTATGCAGCAGACGCAGTGCAGGTAATGTCACATACCTGTGCTGCATGTGCAGTATAACCTTTCTGTATCCTAAATACCTGACATCCAGTGTATTTTTTTCTGTCGTTATTCATATAATGTATAACGTTTGCGCAATCAGGCACAGAAAGTGTAGGGATAGGATTTGACAAGGCAGGGCTAGTTGTTCTGTTGAAAAGACCCCAAAGTCCTTTTAAAGACTTTTGTTATATCTGGCTGCAATATTGTTATTCTTGATGGTCAAAATTTGCACAAGTTTGCCTAAGGCTACTTTCACACTAGCGTTTTTAAATTCCGGTATTGAGTTCCGTCATAGGGGCTCAATACCAGAAAAAAACGCTTCAGTTTTGTCCCCATTCATTGTCAATGGGGACAAAACTGAACTGAAGACAACGGAATGCTCCTGAAAGCATTCCGTTCCGTCTTCAGACCGGAGAACAAACCGCAGCATGCTGTGGTTTTCTCTCCGGTCCAGGCATCCGCACCAAGCCGGATCCGGAATGACCCCCAATGCAAGTCAATGGAGACGGATCCGTTTGGTGTGACACACCAGTAATCCGGATCTGTCCTCCATTGACTTACAATGGGGGGTCATTCCGGATCCGGCTACACAGAAATACACATACATACATACATACAGACATACATACATACATACATACTCACATACTCCAGCCCGGGACGCCGGCAGCACGTCTTCACGCGCCTCCTGCGCGCAGCTATGACCTTTCCCCACTGCGCCCAGCAGAGGGCGCTGTGGGGAATCGTCATCACTGCGCGCAGGAGGCGCGTGAAGACGTGCTGCCGGCGTCCCGGGCTGGAGTATGTAAGTATGTATGTGTTTGTGTGTGTATGTCTGTATGTATTGCTGTCTCAATGTCTGTCAACATGTGTGGGGCCGGAGCGCTGCTCCACACATGTATCAGCGTTAGCACGGATCCGTTGGCACCCTTTAGGTGCCGGATCCGTGCTAACGCTAGTGTGAAAGAGGCCTAATCTTAACACCAGCTGCGCAGCGTGTGCAGGGCAATGTATGTTTCTCCTATATACCTGACATTTATTGCGTTTCTTTCTGCCGCTAATCGCGGCGACATTAGTAATATCGTCTTCAATAGCTGCAGAAAAAAATACACCGGATTTCTGTTATTTGGGATGTTAGACAGCAAACGCTGAAAAGGTGGTGTTAAGGTCAGGCAACCTTGCACAATTTATAACCCACCATAAACATAATATATTGCAGTCAGATATAACAATGGACTTTTGTGTCTTTTGAACAGAACAGCTAGCCCTGCCTAGCCAAATCATATCCCTAGAGTATAAGTCCCTCCTTGCACAAATGGTATATAGCAGATGCGAATGAGGAACTGCGGCCTAAATTATCAGTATTAAATGTAACAACGATGTCGGCTACATAGACTTTTGAACGGTTGTAATACGCTGTGCACCTAGCGTTACTGACAGGGCACACTTGGGTTTTTTTGCCACCCCCCAAAAAAAAGCAGACGTATTCACAATGGACTTTGGTCATTTTGGAACAGAAACAATCTTTCTACCTACCCAAATCCTATCCCTATAATTTAATTCCCTCCTTGGGCAAATTAAACTGCAGACGCAAATGAGGAACTGTGGCCTAAATTATCGGTATTAAATGTAACAACGGATGTCAGCTACATAGACTTTTGAGCGGTTGTAATACGCTGTGCACCTAGCGTTACTGACAGGGCACACTTGGTTTTTTTTTTGCCACCCCCCAAAAAAAAAGCAGACATATTTCACAATGGACTTTGGTCTTTTTGGAACAGAAACAATCTTTCTACCTACCCAAATCCTATCCCTATAGTTTAATTCCCTCCTTGGGCAAATTAAACTGCAGATGCAAATGAGGAACTGCAGCCTATATTATCGATATTAAATGTAACAATGGATGTCAGCTACATAGACTTTTGAACGGTTCTAATACGCTGTGCACCTAGCGTTTTTGCCACCCCAAAAAAAAAAATGCAGAAGGATTTAACAATGGACTTTTGTGTCTTTTGAACAATGATACTAACCCTGCCTATAGAAATTCTATTCCTACACTAGTCCCTCCTTGCGCAAATGTTATACAGCAAGACGCAAAAGAAGTACTGCGTGCTTAACAGCAGAAATTATAGCAAAGTATGTCAGGTATATAGTATACAGAGAGTATCCTACAGCATGCAGCAACAGCAGCACATGTGGCATTAATGACAGGCCACCTAGTGCTATTTTCACCACCTTTAAACACCCCAAAAATAATAAAACATTGCTTTGTGCCAGATACAATAGCCCTTAAAAGGGCTTTTGGGTCTTTTTTGAGCGATTTCTATCCCTGCCTAGCGTGCTTCTCTCCCTACAGTGTATGTCCCTCCTTGCTGCAGCAGCGCATGTGGCGTTAATGGCAGGCCACCTAGCGCTATTTTCACTACCTTTAAAGTCCTCCAAAATAATAAAATGTAGGTTTGTGCCAGATATAATAGCCCTTAAAAGGGCTTTTGGGTCTTTGTTTAGCGATTTCTATCCCTGCCTAGCGTGCTTCTCTCCCTACACTGTCTGTCCCTGCATGCAGCAGCTCTCCATGTCTAACACTGGCCGGGTCATATGTCTCCGGGTGCTTTATAGCACCCGGTGACATGTGACCCGGCCAGCCAATCAGTGTAATGCCAGTATCTAAGATGGCTACTGGCATTACACTGAATGCCATCCCTCCCCGCACGCTAATTGGCTAATTAGCGTGCGGGGAGGTGACTCGAGCATTGCGCTCGAGCACACGCAGTATTCGGCCGAGCACCGTTCGCTCAACACTATTGATGACCTATCCTCATGATAGGTCATCAAAATCATGAAACCGGACAATCCTTTTAAACCCTGTAAATTCCCTGAAGTACTTGAGATGTGGAGCTCCTAGCGCCACTCTCTTTCATGTTTTTTTGGTATGGAGTCCAGTCATTCTGGGCTTATGTGAAGCAACATTTATATAGTATCACTTGCTAGGTAGAGGAATCCCTCTGATCCACATACATCTCTTTTAAATTTACCTTCACCCCACCTCAGTAAGAAATCTACCAAGCTATTCCTCCATATCCTATGCCTGATTGCTGTTTACTTGAAATTTATGCAGGAGTTTTTTTTTAATATTTTACAGATTTTTTACAAGATTGTGTAGACAGCTTTTACTCAATTTGGGCCAATTGTGCTCTTTTCTGGATAACACACCAGGTTTAATATTCTAATAGCTTCCTTCTTGTTCTAATTGGAAGCAGAATTGGTTCCCATTTTGTTCAGAGATGTGTTAATTTTGGGGTGGTGGCGCTATATTGATGACATCTTCTTGGTGTGGGTCGGTGCTGCGGAGGACCTCATGGCATTCCACTCATCTCTTAATACCATTGACATAGGGGTGAAGTTCACACTCACATATTCCCCTGAAAAAGTCCAATTCCTTGATACGGAGGTATCAATTATTAGTGGAAAATTGAGTACTGATTTATTTACCAAAAAAACGGATAAGAACACCATACTTAGGTATGACTCATACCATCCAAAGTCTATGATACGTTCCCTTCCATATAGTCAACTGCTCCGCGTTAAAAAGATAGTCCAAAACCCTGAACTAATACCGACTAAACTGAGACAGATGGGCGACAAATTTGAGAGGAGAGGTTATCCCAAGAAACTAGTAACTGAATGTCTTGAGAGAACCCAATCTATCACTAGGGACAGGATTTTAGCAGGTCCCTTGCAAATTAGAGAGGGAAAGGCTCGTATACCATTTGTATCAGATTTTGGAACTGATTCCAACCAGATAGCAAAGGTGATTAGGAAGCATTGGGGGATATTAAACAGCAGTTTCCCCAATATTGGTGAATTCCAGACCCCTCCTCTGTTCTCCTGTAGGAAGAATAAAAACTTAGGGGATAGACTGGTTAGATCTGATGTGGGTACAAAAAAGACTACTTGCAGTGAATATTTCGGCTCAACAAGACGGGGCTGTTACCCGTGCCTTAACTGTGTGAATTGTTCCCTAATTGTGCGAGGTAACACATTTGTGAATCGCGTTTAAACCAACACCGTTACTCAATTAGGAAAAAGAAACTCAATCTCCCTGTATCAAAACATTTTACAGAGCTTAAACATACGGAGAATGATCTCAGGGTGAGAATATTGGAACAGATTCCCATATTGAGAAGAGGCGGGGACAGGATGACACTTTTGAAAAAAAGAGAGCTTTATTGGATTTACACTAATCATGCACCTGGCACGATCTAATTGCACTTATGTATTGTATACAATATCACTGTCAAAAACCAATATGAAATATATTTTATATGACCACTGGAAATTATGGTTGATGAAGTAATGAATATGATCATGTACACGGTTGATTTTTATGAAATTATAGTTGTTTATGTATTAATAATGTAATGAATTGATTGGACACACTTTGATGGATTGCACTATATATACCTTGCATGTAGCACATGTTTAACACAGCTTGAAAAAGATTGCAACGAGCAATTGAAACGTCGCTGCTTGGGTGAATAAACTACTTGTCTTACACGGAATTTTGGAGTGCTACCTTCTTTACTACTTTTCTACTACAAGGGACCTGGCTCCTGGTCTGTTGGAGGAATTTGCACCCATCAGAAGTGCTGCTTCTCTATTACCATATAGTATTATTGTGTTTATTTTGGCTATATTTTCTTTCCACTTCGTCCCGCATGTTATCATATGTATGTCATGTATGTCATGTGCACAATCCATTGTATTGCACAGTTTATTATTACTATATATGTTGTAGTTTCTCAGATATTTTATGTATGTTTGTACTGGTTTGTTGCGTTTCTTAAAAAAATAAAAATACATTTAAAAATAAAATAGAAAAATATGCATCTGTAACACAACTTCTTTAATTTCTAGGTTTAGCATTCCTTTAATATAAATGATAAGTACATGATTAATTAATGTGATTCGCCTTACAGAAACCATTAACATAGATCATCTAAGATGCTGATGCTAACATGCTTTACTTGTTCAAGGTTCCTCCCTAAAGCACTTTATGTTGTTTTACAGTCTGATTGACCAAGATGTACTATGTATTCATGGTTGTGACTGTTTTGGCAGTTACCATAGTCGGAACCAACTCTTGTCCAGCGTGACTGGTTAGCATTCTAATTGGCATCATGTGCATTATTTTAAACATTGCCCTGAACACGAGTTTGAGGAGCTTCGGATCACACAATGGGTTTGCTGAGACACGGTATCCCTTTTGATATTGCCAGACATGATGCAGGGATTAAATTAAAAAAAAGACTCAAGTCTCCGGTGCTCCAGTAACAGTTCTGATCTTCTTTCTTTGCGTGTCATCCCTCCTGGGCCAGTGTTATGAGCAGCGGGTGAGAACCCACTGCTCCACTCCCTCTGAGGGCGATGTCTAAGCACACCCTTTGTTCTTCACACGATACCTCGATACGATGGTGATGATAGACTTTCTGAAGGGGAGTACCAGGTGCTACCTCAGAGGGGAATTGGAACACGAGGGAATCGGGACCAGAGCGTGAACCCACTGGACTGACCTCCAGATGACACAATACTTCAAGTGGATACTGGGAGTCCAGAGGCTGATCAGACGGAAGCACAGTCAGGGTACGAAGGTAGAAGTCAGAGCAGGCGGCAGTCAGGCAAAGTCCATAAATGAGGATTGGGGTCATGGCAGGTGGCAATCAGGCAAAGTCTATAAAACGTAATCTAAAGTTCAGTACACAGAATGACAAGAATCAACAGAACACCTTTGCTCAAACAGAAAACTAGACAAGCTAGGAACCTTAGAGGTGCTCAGGCGCCTTCCTAGGGCAGGAAGTGCCTTTCAATACCTTCTGGCACCCAGCCATAGGCTAGGGATATAGAGGGTGCATACGTGCTGCCTCACAAGGCAGGAGAGACACACCCATGCAAGCCCTAACAAACAGTACAGGACTCAAGCAGGAAGTAAGCTCTGGCATGGAGCACAGATACAACAGTTAAGCTACCTGCTGCCCACGCTTGTCAGTATGGTGCATGGCAGCAGGAGGGAAAGAGGGAACCTGGGTTGCCATGCCCATGGGTAGGGGCAGCAGCGATGGCACAGACCACGGGGCTAACAGCCAGGAATGTGATGTGTCATCTACACAAATGTCACCACTGCTGGCCAATCAGTGATCTCAATGTCCTTGTGCTGTGTCTGCACATGTCACTGCCCAGCCCATTGATTGGCTGACAGTAGTCACCTGCTTATAGATGGCACATCACACTTCTATTCCAGAGGGGACCAAAATATGGAGAACGGAGCTTAATGCTGGAAGTGGAGCACAAGTAAGCCTTTTTTTTACCTGGAAATATCAAAATGGGTTCTTGGTCTCTGGGAAACCCTTCAAAAGGAGTCTATCTGCAGTTTTGACCCCTTGAAACTGATGACTGTGTGATATGTGTGATTGGGGGAAAGGGGGAAAAGGAGTATGCATGCCTGATCCAAGAAGTCCAACTTTTCTTGGATGGATAGATGGATGGTTGGATAGATAGACATCTTTGAATGTATCTATAGGAAATATCAGTTGAAATATAACAATACCAGAAAATAAAAAAGCAAGGAGTGGGATTTATGATCAAAAGAGATATCCTTCCTTCTGTAATCATTTGCACAATGTGAAGTTTGTCCAGCACTTTGCTTTTCTGTTCTACTTGGCACAGGGGGGAACGTTAGTACCACATAAAAGGCAACAGTTAAATATTTATATTCTTAACAGGGAAAGGCTTGTGATCACAAGGCAATGCTCCTTTGTAGGAGTTGTGATACAGAATTCTAATCTGTTGTTTGGTACATGAAATATTCAGGACTTGGAGAGGGGGCATGAAATGACATGCTGCAATGTGAGAATCTGAATTCCAACTCCAACAGCATTTTAGTTACTTATCAATTATGGAAATGTATCTGCTGCACAGAAGGTCAAATTCTGCAATCTGCATAGAACTAGGATTCCCTCAGATGTTGTGTAATTCTGGTCTTCACAAAGGTAAAATGTTTCCACTTTAAATCAGATGAAGGAAGGAAAAGATTATTTAGTTCCACCTTTTAAAGGTCAAGAATTCGTCCTTCCCAACCATCCTGCATCCAGGTACAAATTGTGTCCTCTGTCCCTTGGCAACTGCTGCTTGATCCAACTTCAATTGTGTCTGTGTCATCAGGATGCAGTTGGATACAATGGCAAAGCTGGTAGCCCCCAGCTCCCTGCTCCACCTTTCAACTGCTTCTGGTGGTTCAGTGCAAGCAGGCACCAAAAAGTGACATCATGCCACCTGCTGCACCTAACTACAGACCAAGCAGAGCGTAGACCACAGCATTGATCTGCAATGTTTGTTGTGGAAATGTGGAATAAGTATTAAATTTGGAGGTAATAAAGTGGTATCACTGTGTATATGGGCCACTTATAGGGTAATCATACTGTGAGGGGAAATTAAGGGGGCATCATTCTGTATGGGTGCACTCATACTATATCAAGGCACTTATGGGTTCACCATACTGTGTGGGGGTACTTCATGGGGCATCACTCTGTCTTGGGGCACTTAAGGGGACATCATACTGTGTGAGACTCTCTTAATGGGGCATCACTCTGTATTGGGGCACTTAAGGGGACATCATACTGTGTGAGACTCTCTTAATGGGGCATCACTCTGTATTGGGGCACTTAAAGGGACATCACACTGTGTGGGGGGAACTTATGGGAACACTCTACTGTGAGTGACAACTTAGGGAATATTCTATTGTGTGAGAGGCTTCATGCTATGTTGGGGGCACTAAAGGTGCAACATAGTGTGTGGGGCCCCTAAAGGGGCATCATACTGTGTCAAATGCATTAACAGTGTCTGAGGGGTACCTTTTCCGTGTGTGGGGCGCTGAGAATGCATCATTACTGTCTAAGGGGCACTAAGGGGACATTCCTATGGAGTTGGGGCACAAATAGAATATTATTACTATGTGGGAGGCACTGTTACTCTGTTGGGGCACATAGGGGACTAAGCATGTATAAATAGGGTTTGGGTGGGGTTATAGTCATGGCTTTCTATTAAAAAAAATTTACTTACTACGCATGTTGTCCCTCCTTGTATTTTTTAAAAGTAGTTAGGTATACAAGAAGTAACAACAGTATGAAAGTATGTGTGGTCCTCACTGTCTGACAACGATTAATTTCAAATGAGGAATTCAACATGTAATACAATGTGCCCAATCCTTATTTTGCCCAACATCTGTTGTGTTGGCTGTTCAGCTCTGGGATAGGAAAATCTCTATTGATGCCTAAGGCATGGGTTTCAGAGTCTTCCTCTCCACGCTTGGTCCATAAAATTCAGTATGATAGCTGTCAGACTGACCATGGTTCAGGTCAAATCAGCCATAATTTAACCTGTAACATGTAAGGCTGGGTTCACTTCACAGTTTATACCTCCGTTTGACCTGTACGTTAGAAAAAAAAGGATACAAAAATGCAGCACACCACGTTCTTGTATCCTGCAGAGTCCAGAACAAAAAATTGTGGGGGATTTATCAAACTGGTGTAAAGTAGAACTGGCTTAGTTGCCCATAGCAACCAATCAGATTTCAACTGTCATTTTTCACAGCTCCTTTGGAAAATGAAAGGAGGTATCTGATTGGTTGCTATGGGCAACTAAGCCAGTTCTATTTTACAGTAGTTTAATAAATCTCCTCCTTACTTTTTTTTACAATTGTAAAAAAAACCTACTTTTTTTTTTTACAATGGAACTGAACAGGTGCCACTGTATGGTATCAGTCTGAGGCATCTGTTTAAGGTATACTTTTTTTATGTACATTAAACGGATGGGAAAAACAATAGGGGGACCCAGTCTAGGGGGCTGAACCTTACACATTCCTCCCTTAACTAAAATAATACACCATCTTAAGAACCTGTCTACTGATGGCATACTATAATTGACTCATATGTATGTTTTGCATTTAGTTGTTTTGCTTGTTGAATCTTACTGTACTATATATAGGTCCAGGGGTTCAGGGAGTGGCAGCCCGCTGTACATCACACTTTTACCATGTCCTGTCATGGAAGCTGACAGTGATAATGTAAGTTTCCTGTCAGCTAACAGGAAGAAGTGCCAGTGTCAACATCGTCCTAGGAAGAGTCTGATGATGACATGTGGGCACATGCAATCAACACTGATAGGAGGCACAAGGAGGATCTGATAGGTAAACAGTATGTAGATGGGCAAAAGGGGTATTTTGTTTCCAAGTATAGATTGCCTTCATGTGTGGGATATTTAGGCCTGGAGCCATTGGTGGAGTGTTGGTGAACTAGAAGCCAGAGTGGGCTTGATCATTGAGGGACCATTGGTATGTGGGCTGTGAGAACAAAGTAGCTTTTCCATTGCAGGAGAGACAGTAATGCTGCATGGTGGGCGATTGCTGTTATCTTGACCTCCTTATTGTGGCCTGCAGAGTCACAACCAGATGGTGAGCAGACCTGAAATATCATTGCTGTCTGGGAGTAGTGGGCTGGGTTAGTCTAGCCACAGAAGAGGGCAGCTTGGAGAACTCTATAGGGGAGATTTATCAAAACTGATGTAAAGGAAAACTGGCTTAGTTGCCCACATCAACCAGTCAGATTTCACCTTTCATTCTCAAAAGGAGGTCTGAAAAATAAAAGGTGGAATCTGATTGGTTAACATGAGCAAATAAGCTGATTTTCCTTTACATCAGTTTTGATAATTCTCCCCCATGTGTGCTATTGTTGAGGCAGCATGGTGAGGGATCATTTCTGAGGAGTTTGCCAAGGCAGGATGGATGATAGCAGACTCATACCTGGTGGGGGCTACAGGCATCTAGCGGATGTAGTGTGGTCAGCTTCATTCAGAGCACTTGGACTGACATGGTAATGTGAGTGCGGAAACCATCATAAAATAACCCTCATAAAATAAAATATTCCTGACGAACCCTTGAGAATAATATATGACTTTCTTGTGTCCAGTGTAACATTTCTAATAGCCCCTTTTCTACCATGCACCATTTAAAAAACTGGTGTCTTGGTGTAGCTTAGGCCCCTTCTGCCACAAAGACCTGATGTGAGGGCTACCTCAGCATCTATTATAGCTACACCCCTGGTTGAGTCACAAAGCAGAAACTTGAAGCAATCTAAAAAAAAATAAACAGGTCATTAATATAAGATTGGCAGAGGTCTGACACCTGGCACCCCCGCCGATCCAGCACTCTATGCGAGCGCTACTTCCTCTTCATTGCACTACGCATCGGCTCCTGTAGGTCATCAATATATATTGATGCACACCCCTTTAACTGTTCCCTCCTGTATTATACAATATACATGTTATTGTCACCTTCATGCAGAAAATATTGCATGTCAAGACCTTTCACCAGCTGTGTAGATAAAGGACATGAAGGAATGTACAGCTGAAAAAAAGAGCGTTGGTACACTGACTGTGATTTAAAAGAAAGTCATCAAGGTCAAGTGCATTTGGATTTACTTGTACAGATTTAAATCATGTGTTTCTCTTGAGTGTTGAATTTTAAGTTGGGATTTGCTACTAGCTACATAGAGTGCATTAGAAATGGGCAATAGCATTATAAATGCAGGGACGGCTAAAAGGAGACCATTACATATATTATACAGGATCTGAAAGACTGAAAATGTGAAGGAAATGCAAAGGCTTGCATGGACTGTGAAAAATGGGATCATGATAGGTGTCAGTGAGGTGGACTTCAAGAGGGTTTCTGGGATTTTAATATTGATGGCCTACATCAGGATCAGCCAGCAATATCTGATCAATGAGGTTCTAACACCCTGCACCCTTGCTGATCAACTGTTTCAAATAGCTCGGTCGCAGTGGAAGTCAACAACAGGATCACATAACAATGTCCGTTATGTGGTGGACGGAGCTGGTTACTGCAGCGGTGGTTTCATCCACTTCAGTGGGACCAGCACTGCAATAACCAGTTCTGTCCACTACATATAGGATGAAGTTGTATAGCTCCATTGCCAATTTTCGGAGCCAGAGCTACTGCAAAACAGTTGATCATTGTATGTGTGTGCGTGTGTGTGTGTGTGTGTGTGTGTAGCAGGGTGGGGGTGGGGACTTCAAGTGAGGAAAAACTGGAATGCCTTTACTTCTGCATGCCAATTCACGATGACACCTTCTCCGATAGAAGGGAAATACTTGTCACTTTCCATCAATTCCATAGACCTCAACAAATTAGGCTGCATGGAAGCCCCTCTCTACATTGACATGTATGGGATAGCAGTTGACCTGATTTAGAAAACAAGGATTACTGGACATCATTCTTCCAGTTGTTGAGGGACCCACCCTTATTGGAAATTTATGGCCCTTCCTGTAGATAAACCATGAATGAAAAGATAAAATTACAATACTCCTTTAACTTTATAAACATTGGGCGTCATTTATTAAGACCAGCGTTTTAGATGCCAGTCTTAAACCCTTTGCGCTGGCCTCTACATAACATGGGCACATCCAGTGCTGGTCTAAATATAAGCCAGCTTCCGAGCTGTCTTACATTTAGATCATTTTCTGTGCCTAAAACAGCAGAAAATGTTAAATGAGATGGCCTGACGGCCTGTCCCCTTCCCCGCCCACACCACAACCACTTTTTTAGACCTGGAGTGAGTAGGGAAAAGTCACAGATTGCGTTACAAATAATCTTTAAAGGGGTTGGCCACTTTGTTAGCACTTATTAAAACTCTAAAGAAAGCAGGGAGACAATAAACTTCCTCATATATCTTCTGCAGCAGATCTGCCTGGTTCCTTTGCTATTGGCAGCCACACCCCCTCCTGTCCTGCACTCATAGCTCCCTGTCTCCTCCATGCCTGCATGTGCACTAGTCCATGGAAGGAGTGTGCTGCTCCTGGGTCCTAAAGGCACCCTGCTTGTGTCAGAGAAGTTTCCTTCTGCTGTGACTGCAGTCCTGACTATACAGGAATGAAGGGGCTTAGCAGAGAAACTTGCTAGAAGCTGAAATAAAGAAACTTTGCAAGAGGAAGAGAGCCTGAGGAGAAGCTGTGATAGACTCACTGACTGCAGTGATGTAGCAGAGCCAGGAAGGTGCTGTGGACAACAAAGTGTGAGCAATCCTAGTGTCTGTCCTGTCTATGACCACTCTGCAATGTGATCTTATCACAGACATGTTTATTCCAGCCAGACCAACAGGTCAGGAGCTTTAACCCCTTCTGAGCTGTCACTATGGCTGAGGTCAGTGATATCAGCAGCAGTCACTGATGTCATCTGTAAATATGTGCCCTCTCCTTCCTGCACACTGTATATAGTGATATATGATGCCCCCAATACAGTGATATGTGATGACCACTTTATACTGTATATAGTGATGTGTGACCCCCTGTATACAGTAATAGTTGACCCCACCACCACCATACACTGTATATACTGATGTGTGACCCCCCACCACTGCATACAGAGATATGTGAACCCCTGTACAGTGACCCCCTTTATACTGTATATACAGATGTGTGACCCCCTGTACATTATATATTGTGACTTGTGTACGTTATATATAGCTATTTGACTACACTCATTTTCCCTTTTTTCCCAGATGAAGGGTAGTCATATATTCATAGATGATTGATGGGCTGTCAGCTGGGAGCAGGTCGTATGATGATAGACAGGAGGCTCCCCTGTATGTCAGCAGATCGATTTGTGCAGTCCATGCACGTAAACAGAAATCTATGACAGCTCAGAGCTGCCATAGATTTCTGGCTTCATTTGAGTCAGAAAACTGGTGAAAATGAACATAAATTTGTTGGGGTGACTGGTCACGCCCTGTCTCTGCCATTGTCACGCCCTTTAAAAAAAAAAAAAAAAAAAAGCGCAATTAAAAATTTGCAAACACATAGAGGGAGATTTATTAAAACTGCTGTAAAGGAAAACTGGCTTAGTTGCCCATAGCAACCAATCAGATTCCACCTCATTTTCCAAAGGAGCTTTGAAAAATGAAAGGTGGAATCTGATTGGTTGCTATGGGCAACCAAGCCAGTTTTCCTTTACACCAGTTTTGATAAATCTGTCCCATAGTTTGCAACTTTTTAACACCACTTTTTAGGAACAAGGGAAATGATAACTCCCCCCCCCCTCATTCTGTTTTTGGCTTACATCCAATGGCACAACTAGAAATGACTGGGCCCCACAGCACATTTATGAAAAGGGTAACACCCCCTCTCCTTTACTGTTGGGACTGGGGCGTTCTTTCTATTGCAATGTCTGTACAACAGTTATTCACTGATAACTGGGTTATTGATATTATCTAAGGGTCTCTTGTCTCTATGGGAACACAGGTGGGCGGGGAGGTCATGTGACTGCTCCTCTAGACATGCTTGCTGCAGTGCATGCTGGGATTGTTACTTTCACTTTGCAGCTGCTCCTCCCACACAGCCTGTCTGAGGGAGCTCCTCCAGGGAAGTGTGTCATGGTGAACAGGTTAGATAAATGACGTACAGCCAGTACATGTCACCTGAGAAATACTTCATAGTGTTGGCTATTGTCTGGGGGAATTTTGGATTTTTGATACTTAGGGTGGCCAACCCCTTTAAGGTGTAAATAACCTTTACGACACAATCTGCTGCAATCTGCCAGAAAACGGGTGTATATCTGAAAGTAAATGGCCCCTATTGTGCATAAATGCCATCAAATAGGACAGCCAAAAATATATATACATGTACACAGTGTGTAAAATGTTTTCTTACTTATTTCCATTTTTCATGTATAGTTGGTATAGTCATACCTATCTCAACACTGTACTATTATTATCTCAGGGATGAGGGTCATGGCGGTGTGCACTCCTGATCACACTTTTGTTCCACTGGGTGGGACCTCAGCACTGGAAGCAGCGCACTGGCAACACTTGAGTCTTTTTTTTAAATCCCTGTACCCTGCCTGAAAATATTCCTGATCTCAGAGAACTGCTTTAAATGAATAAATCTGCTCAGTTCCTCTGAAAGGGTCTAATCTGAGGTCTGATAAAGACAGGGGGTCTAATTTGGGGGTTCGATCTGAGGCCTGATGATGATTGGGGGGTTTGAACTGAGGTCTGATGAAGATTGAGAGTCTGAACTGAAGTTTGATGGAGATTGGGGGTTTGATTGGGGGGTCTGATCTGTGGTCTGATGAAGATTAGGGAGCTGATTTGGGGGGTCTAATCTGAGGTCTGATGAAGATTGAGGGTCTGATGAAAAAAAAAATCTTATTTTCCTCCTCTAAAACCCAGGTGTATCTTATAATCAGGTGCATTTTATAAAGCGAAAAATACTTCTCTTTTTTGAATCATCTCCTGGTTTTGCCTTCAAAATCTGCATCAAAACACCTGAACATGTGGCAACACCCAGATAGGTGTGTGACATCCTTGTTTTATCTGTTAGGGGACAGCTGCATTACATTTAGAGAGTTGTCATTAAAGGGTACAACTCAACAGTATGGCTGGTTGCATTCAGCCAAATCATGCCTTACCAATGCAGTAAATTCATGCAGCCACTTGCTGCCAATGGTTCTTATGGCATGGCCTGCATGCAGTCAGCCACACTGTTGGGTCGTATCCTTATAATGACAGGTTCTCTTTAAACATTGGACTGATGGAAAAGGAGCGTAGAGCAGAGCTTGTAGTGCGTGGCTTCTGACATTACATAACACTTTCCCTCAGAAAAATCACCAGGGCATCCAACTGTTAAATATTTATTTCAAGCAATACGGTGCAACAGAATTTAGACCTGCCCTCTTTATGTTCAAAAGAATACAACTTGTAAGAGATCAAAGACAAGAGAAATCGCACAATTATAACGGAGGCCGCTATACTCCCCCAAAGCTGCTCTAAAGGCTGCAATTAATTAAAATCTCTTCAAGTTCCTTATGTGCCTTTTTCAGCGTTTAATATGATGAGAATACATCTAAGAAACTGGAGTGAATTTAATTAATTAGTGGTTTGAAGTGGCTTTTAGGGAGGTAACAAAACATGGTTTTTAATTGTTTATATCAGTGCCTCTACCGACTCTGGAAATGGAGCTGTACATTAGGTAATGACATATACGGATGCGTGAATATTTCACTAGTAGCTATTACACATGCATTGAAACATTATATTTGTTTGTTTGAATTGCCAGTTGTGAGTTATAGATATAACAGTATTCACAGCCTCAGTTCAGTGCTATCGGATGTATGAGGATTTAGGGATTTAACCAGGAGTGCACATGGCCTCCACTTGTTCATCATAAGCCTATTGGCAAAGTCTGAATTGATGGTCACCACTAGAGATGAGTGAACCCCTCGAGATTTGGTTCAGTTCTGGTTTGCCAAATTTTTAAAAAATTCTGTTTGGACCTGAATTGGTTCAAGCCGAACTGAAGTTGCTCCAGTTGCCCTGAAAATTGGTATATAACTACCTCTAGCATCCCAGGGCTCATACTTTGTAGGGAAACTTGTTATCTCTTTTAGTTTATTTTTATGAATTGTTTCTTTTTTCCCTTCCCCCTCCCCAAGCTCTGAAATGCAATGACAGCACTAGTAAATAATGTCTGAGTGACCCTGACATACATACAGTACAGACCAAAAGTTTGGACACACCTTCTCATTCAAAGAGTTTTCTGTATTTTCATGACTATGAAAATTGTAGATTCACACTGAAGGCATCAAACCTATGAATTAACACATGTAGAGTTATATACTTAACAAAAAAGTGTGAAAGAACTGAAAATATGTCTTATATTCTAGGTTCTTCAAAGTAGCTACCTTTTGCTTTGCACACTCTAGGCATTCTCTTGATGAGCTTCAAGAGGTAGTCACCTGAAATGGTTTTCACTTCATAGGTGTGCCCTGTCAGGTTTAATAAGTGGGATTTCTTGCCTTATAAATGGGGTTGGGACCATGAGTTGTGTTGGGCAGAAGTCAGGTGGATACACAGCTGATAGTCCTACTGAATAGACTGTTAAAATTTGTATTATGGCAAGAAAAAAGCAGCTAAGTAAAGAAAAACGAGTGGCCATCATTACTTTAAGAAATGAAGGTCAGTCAGTCCGAAAAATTGGGAAAACTTTGAAAGTGTCCCCAAGTGCAGTCGCAAAAACCATCAAGCGCTACAAAGAAACTGGCTGACATGAGGACCGCCCCAGGAAAGGAAGACCAAGAGTCACCTCTGCTGCGGAGGATAAGTTCATCCGAGTCACCACCCTCAGAAATCGCAGGTTAACAGCAGCTCAGATTAGAGACCAGGTCAATACCACACAGAGTTCTAGCAGCAGACACATCTCTACAACAACTGTTAAGAGGAGACTGTGTGCAGCAGGCCTTCATGGTAAAATAGCTGCTAGGAAACCACTGCTAAGGACAGGCAACAAGCAGAAGAGACTTGTTTGGGCTAAAGAACACAAGGAATGGACATTAGACCAGTGGAAATCTGTGCTTTGGTCTGATGAGTCCAAATTTGAGATCTTTGGTTCCAACCACCGTGTCTTTGTGTGGTGTCTTTGTGTGACATAGAAAAGGTGAATGGATGGACTCTACATGCCTGGTTCCCACTGTGAAGCATGGAGGAGGAGGTGTGATGGTGTGGGGGTGCTTTGCTGGTGACACTGTTGGGGATTTATTCAAAATTGAAAGCATACTGAACCAGCATGGCTACCACAGCATCTTGCAGCAGCATGCTATTCCATCCGGTTTGCGTTTAGTTGGACCATCATTTATTTATCAACAGAACAATGACCCCAAACACACCTCCAGGCTGTGTAAGGGCTATTTGACCAAGAAGGAGAGTGATGGGGTGCTACGCCAGATGACCTGGCCTCTACAGTCACCAGACCTGAACCCAATCGAGATGGTTTGGGGTGAGCTGGACCGCAGAGTGAAGGCAAAAGGGCCAACAAGTGCTAAGCATCTCTGGGAACTCCTTCAAGACTGTTGGAATACTATTTCAGGTGACTACCTCTTGAAGCTCATCAAGAGAATGCCTAGAGTGTGCAAAGCAGTAATCAAAGCAAAAGGTGGCTACTTTGAAGAACCTAGAATATAAGACATATTTTTTTAGTTGTTTCACACTTTTTTGTTAAGTATATAATTCCACATGTGTTAATTCATAGTTTTGATGCCTTCAGTGTGAATATACAATTTTCATAGTCATGAAAATACAGAAAACTCTTTGAATGAGAAGGTGTGTCCAAACTTTTGGTCTGTACTGTATTTAGCTATGGGTAATGCAGTGTGTTTAAAAACAAACCGCACAGGCACATAGATTCATATTCCATAGCTTCCAAAAATGATCCCTTATTGGAGACAGATGATGTTTAAACACACACAATGTTATGGGATAACATAACTAAATAAATAAATAAAAAAGTGGCTTGGAGGACCTTGACAGAGTCAGAATGCCTGCCTGTACAACACACACAAGTCTTGATTATCAGAAGAAAAAGTGGCTTGTTGCGAACAAGCCTAAAAAATCTCCTTTTCAATTGAGAGCAGCAGCATTGCAGAGTGAATGTGGAAAGGGTACGGCTATATAGGGACACGTGGCCCCAATAGTATTGGCAGCAGAAGCATCATAGCATGAAACATACAAAGCAGTAGATCGGCTGTCTATGGAAAGTAATAGTAATAGTAACAGTGTTAGTAGTTAGTAGATTAGCAGCGTGGCAGTGGTGGCAGCAGCCATATGGTACAAGTTGAAAGGCAGCAGCATGATGGTAGGCAGGTCGCAGCAGTGGCGTGATGGAGAAAGTGGTATGGAGGTGGAAAAAGCATGGCTATCCAATTATCCTCAGACTGCTTGATGTCAATGATATGCCTGTTATTATGTAAGCAAGCATACAGGTCACCATTCTGGCCAGCATGCCCGAGTAGCCAGTTCCTTCTGGCTCCGTCCCCCATTGACATAAATTGGGTGTCCTTACTGGTGCCATCCTCATCATTGTCCTTTTGCTCCTCCTCCTCCTCTTACAGTGGCAGCACCTGCTCCTGCTCCTCCTCCTCCGTGGAAGATTCCCTTTCAATGTTCCCAACAGTTATAGAGTGGACAGCAAGATGCATTAGCTGTTCTTCCACCAGCATCTCCTGCAGAAGTGACGATGGAGCAGAGGAGGAGCAGGAGGGCTGGCTGCCACAAGGCGGACCGGGAGAAGGAGGGATCTCTTGTTGCGGTAGTTGGCTCCCACTTCTGCTTGCCTACGGGATGTGGTGATGCCATTTCATGTGGTGCAATAGAGCTGTGGTGCCTATGTTTGTGTTTGCTTGCCCATGTCTTATTTTGCTTTTGCACAGCTTGCACAAGGCAATGCTTTTGTCAACATTGAGAATAAAATGCCAGACAGGAGATCCTCGTGCAGAGTTACAGGCAGCCAAGCTCGGCTTTGCTGTGGCACGTTTTGGTCCTAACCCACTCACTGCATTAGCGGCTTCACCAGATCCCAAATCAAATGTGGCCCTGGCTGCTGTTTAGGAGGTACATACATGGCCTCTGCTCTTTACTGCTGCCACCATTACCCTCCTCCTCGATTGTTGCCTCCTCCTCAGCACCCAGATCCGACTTCCAGGTTCTGTTCACACAATCGTCATTCGAGATGTCACCCTCCCTGCCTCTTTTGTCAGTTGTGGGATATCATGGTGGTTTTTTTTGGCCCCACTCTCCTGCTCTGAATTTGCCTTGACTGCCAATGTTACTGCCCTCAATGTGAATATAAATGGGTGCCACTACTTCCACCACCAACAAGGCTATGCCTGGGGTTGGCAGCCTCCTCCTCCACCTCCTCCTTAGGGCAGTATTGACTGCTCTCACACAAGTCAACAGGGAGACTATTAAAGGGGTTGTCTGAGTTATGAAAAAAAATATATAGTACTTTAAATCTGATGGGCAGCAATAGATGACTAAGTTAAGCAAGTTTTAGGCAAAAAAAAAATCTCTATTTCCTCATTTCCCTGGTTCTCTTCTGGCCTTTGTTTACATGCAGTAATAACAATCTTTGCCCCTCACCCCTCTCTGTAAAGGGGAGCGAATACAAGTACTCAGTGACATGTCTGCCTGCTGGGATACTCAGCAGCATGTTTTATGTGTAGGACTACAAGTCCCAGCTGTACAATGACACTGCTGATACACACAGGATCTCCCCCCCACCTGTACTTGTACTTTGCATCTCCTCCAGATCAGCTCCAGTGTCAGCTTTGTGTCTGTAGGGTGAGGAGAGCAGATCCTGTGTCTCTTTACATCTGCAGCTGCTGTTGTAAAGCCTTCAGTGTGTTCTGGCTGAAGGGGTTAATGCTTTATCTGAAGTAATCCAGGGAGAGAGCAGATAGCAGCCCGGCAGAGCAGGGGGGCGTGGCCACCACAGTGATGTCTCGTGTACAGGCTGTTATCTGATCTCTGAGGCTTGTGCACGAAACATCACACAGCAGGGAGATAAGCTGACATCACAGGTCATGTGACCCTGAGTTAAATCTAAGAAACCAGCAGCTTTAGAAGTAGAAAGTGTATGGAAAAGCTGTTGTATTTGAATAGTTAGAAACATACAAAAGACAAAAAAATAACTCGGACAACCCCTTTAATTATCTGCCATAGAACGTGGTGGGTTTTTCTTGCCACTTCCCAGAAAAAAGAAGGTGCCCCACTAGGAAGGGGCAGTGAAGACTGAGACAACTCCACTGAAAGCCTTCTCTGGGACTCAGAGGTGTAGCTACCGGGGGGGGGGGGGGGCAGGGGGGAGACGGCTCCGGGCCCAGTGCCTCTGGGGGCCCAGCAGGGATGGCCTTACAGTCAGGCGAATACAAGTGAGCGCTTCCATTATGGAAGCGCTCACTTGTGTATAGGGACCCCCATCAGACCTCAGATCAGCCCACCCAGCCACATAAGGTTAAAATGAAAAACCTTTCTTACCTATCCTGCGCTGCGGCTGCCCTCCGGTCCGGCGCTCCTCTGGCCCGTGCACACTATGACCTGACGGGGGCAAAACGCTGATCTGAGTTGATGGGGCACAATACGCTGATCTGAGGTCTGATGGGAGCACAATACGCTGATCTGAGGTCTGATGGGGGCACATTCTGCTGATCTGAGGTCTGATGGGGGCACAATACACTGATCTGAGGTCTGATGGGGGCACAATACGCTGATCTGAGGTCTGATGGGGGCACATTAAGCTGATCTGAGGTCTGATGGGGGCACATTCTGCTGATCTGAGGTCTGATGGGGGCACATTAAGCTGATCTGAGGTCTGATGGGGGCAGGGGGCTGTTAGTTTAGTGATGTAAAAACTGGGGACAGGTTTCCTTTAACATAAGAGTCCCCTTGTTTTTTACTCCTATATTTTACTGCATTATGTGGTAGAGTATTTAGACTAGGGTATGTAGAAAGTCTATTGTTCAGCTACAGTATAACTCCTATATAGATCTAGGAGTTTATACAGTGATCTTTCTAATACAATATTATAACCACAACTAGTAGTATGTGCCTGTGAAGTTGGAAACGTGCATTTGGGAAGCCACTAAGTGGGGGGCCCACTCAAGTATGTTTCGCCCCCCCCTGTGCTGAACCTCTAGCTACGCCTCTGCTGGGACTGAAAGGAGGAGGAGCAGGAGGAACACTGTGAACCCTGGCTCCACGGCACAATGTCAGATTGCACAGTCAGCACCACATCATCCTGCTGAGACTGAGAGGAGGAGTGAACCATCCAATCAACAATCTCATCCTCAATAATAATGTTGCTTCTTTTCAGCCAGCAGGGACAACTGCAGCCTACTACTACTATTTCTGGTTGGATAGCTGGTGTTGCTACTACCCACATTCTCAGATAATATTGTGTGTTACCCTGTGTATTGGTGTAGTAGTTGGTTTTAATAATTTCAACAACCTCTATAAAATGTTTTGATTTAAATCATGTGGAGACGATGATTTGTTGCCTTACGCTGTGTATTGGTGTACTTATCTATATACTGGTTAAAAGAAATTGAACAATCCCTAAAAAGATAAAATTCCAACTGTGTGCATATGAAATAAATGGAAATGGACGATTTAGGCCTGATACTTATATTCCCATATAACACTCACAGGTAAATTGTTGCTCTACCCTGTGTATTGGTGTACTGATCACCTATATGCTGGTTTCATTAAATGGAACTATCCCAAAAAGATAAAATCCCAACCATGTGGATATAGAAATTGAATAAAGAGAAATGGACAATTGAGCTATGCCTACATATATGCTGCTTTAATAACCCAGGTCAATATGTTAACCCCATTAGAACAAGACAGGGAAGGAGGAAAGTATACAGGAAGAAGGGAATATACCGACAACCAAAACTACACGTTGCCCCTGGCAACCAGCAAACAACCGCAGCCAGAACGCCAGGGCACAAACGTGAGCAACATGGAAGCCGGGTCACTGAGAACAACCGAGACCGTGACACCACCAATTTACACATTGCCCCTGGAAACCAACATACAACCACATCCAGTACGCCAGGGCACAAACGCGAGCAACATAGAAGCCGTGTCACGGAGAACAACCGAGACCGTGACACCACCAATTTACACGTTGCCCCTGGCAACCCTCATACAACCACATCCAGTACGCCAGGGCACAAACGCGAGAAACCAGAAACACGTGTCACGATAACCACACGGTACGTGACACAGCCTCTTACAATTAACCATATGCAACTCCCTGACTCAAGTGGTTGGGACTGTCTGCATTTTCTGAATTCATATTTATAATTTAAGGCATGGATAAAAATGCTAAGGAAAATAGATTAGCACTGCTTGTATGTGGGGGCAGAATATATTTATGGGTCTGTCATCTAGGCTTTGAAATACACATTTATCTGTGCTCCAAAACATTAAATTTAATCTATTTATTCATACAGTATGTGTGCCCTGCCAGTAAAGGTATTTAGTTACTGAAATATAAAACCATGAAAGATCCTCTTTAAAGGGGTTGTCTAGACTACAGATATTGATGACGTATTCTCAGGGTACGTTATCAATATCAGATCACTTTAGACCCATTCTAGACACCTTCACCGATCAACAGTTGGCTAGAGATATTAATGACGTATCTCACTGAACCCAATTGTGGCAGCAGGATGACACTGATGGGGCACCAGAATGGGGAGTTTGTGTTGAGAAAGTGGGGAGGATGATGGTAAAATGAGGACTCTAAGATGTTTGTGAGGCAAACTCTGCAGAAACGAGACGCTGCTGAAAGAAGTTGTCATGGAGGTCTGGTCTGAATGGGGCAGATGAGGAAAGAGAACAACTACATCAGAGAAGATTTATTTATTTTATTTTTTTTTTGGGGGGGGGGCATGATGGGGGTATTTAAATTTTCTCCTCAGGCTTTTACCCTGATCTTTTAAGGTGTTATCATACTCTAGCAAATTGCCATTTGAACTGACTAATGTAACATAGTAACAGTTTATAAGGCCGAAAAAAAGAAATCTGTCCATCCTGTTCAGCCTGTTTTCCTACAAGTTGATCCAGGGGAAGGCAAAAAAACCCTGTGAGGTAGAAGCCAATTTTCCCCACTGTAGGGGAAAAAATTCCTTCCCGACTCCAATCAGGCAATCAGAAAAACTCCCTGGATCAACGACCCATCTCTAGTAACTATAACCTGTAATATTATTACCCTCCAGAAATACATCCAGGCCCGTCTTGAACTTCTTTAGTAAACTTACCATCACCACCTCCTCAGGCAGAGAGTTCCATAGTCTCACTTCTCTTACTGTAAAGAATCCTCTTCTATGTTTTTGTACAAACCTTATTTCCTCCAGACGCACAGGATGTCCCCTCTTCATGATCACAGTCCTTGGGATAAACAGATCATGTTCGGGTGCTCTGGCCAAACACTAGGTGGTGCTCGAGTGCTCGGCCGAGCACCCAAGTATAATGAAAGTCAATGGGAGAAGACCAGGCACCCCCTGCTCTGCAGAGGGGAGGGTGTCTGGTTGATAGGGAAACGTGAGAAAATGGTGGAAACACCACAGAAATGGTTAGGGAACAGCATGGGGAGGGTGTCTGGTTTATAGGAAAAGGTCAGAATCGCGACTTCTCCTCTTTCACTCCTTTCACTCGTAAAAGTACGCTAATTAAATGAATTTGTATGCATTAGCGCACAATGCGTAGCATTAGCATACAAATTTGTACGCATTAGCGTACAATGCGTAGCATTAGCATACAAATTTGTACGCATTAGCATACAATGCGTAGCATTAGCGTACAAATCAACATGGCTACGGCATTACAGTGAATGCCAGTACTCTCCCGCAAGTTTATTCGCTGTGTAGCAGCGAACAAATGTGCGGGGAGGAGACTCGAGCATCGCACTTGAGCACAAGTGGTGTTCGGCTGAACACCACGATGTGCTGAGCATACCGATGCTTGAGCGAATATAATGCTCGGGTGAGCATGCTCACTCAACACTAGATGCAACCATTATCTTATTGGCCTTGGCAGCAGCTGTCTGACACTGGTTTCTATAGCTAAGTTTGCTGTTCATTAAAATTCCTAGGTCCTTTTCCATGTCAGAGTTACCCAATGTTTTACCATTCAGTATGTACTGGTGACTTGCATTATTCCTTCCCATATGGATAACCTTACATTTGTCAGTGTTAAACCTCATCTGCCACTTCTCTGCCCAAGCCTCCAGTCTATTCAGATCCATCTGTAGCAGTGTACTGTCCTCTTCTGTGTTAATTACTTTACACAGTTTAGTGTCATCTGCAAAAATTGCTATTTTACTGTGCAAGCCTTCTACAAGATCATTAATAAATATATTGAAGAGAATAGGGCCCAATACTGACCCTTGTGGTACCCCACTAGTAACAGTGACCCAATCTGAGTATGTACCATTAATAACCACCCTCTGTTTTCTATCACTGAGCCAGTTACTTACCCACATACAGACATTTTCTCCCAGGCCAAGCATTCTCATTTTATCTACTAACCTTTTATGTGGTACCATGTCAAATGCTTTGGAGAAGTCCAGATATACAACATCCATTGATTCGCTGCGGTCCAGTCTAGAACGTACCTCCTCATAGAAACTGATTAAATTGGTTTGACATGACCGATCCCTCATGAAGCCATGCTCATATGGAGTTATTTGCTTATTTTCATTGAGGTACTCCAAGATAGCATCTCTTAGAAAACCCTCAAACAGGTTACCCACGACAGATGTTAAACTTACCGGCCTATAGTTTCCAGGCTCTGTTTTTGGACCCTTTTTGAATATTGGCACCACATTTGCTATGTGCCAATCCTGTGGAACACTTCCTGTCAGTATAGAGTCCTTAAATATCAGAAATAAGGGTCTGGCAATGACATTACTTAAGGGCCCATTCAGACGGCCATATTATTGCGAGTCCGCAATAATGCGGACCCGCAATACTACCACTGCCGCCGGCGTGTGTTCCGCACTGCTCGGAATACACGCCGGGCAGCCGCATTCAAAATGCCTATACTTGTTTGTGCATGCGGACAAGTACAGGACATGCTTCATATTTTTCAGCGGAGCTGCTCTGTGTGGGGGCTCCCCACTCCCATAGAAGTGAATGGTGCCGCATCTATTCCGCAATATTACGGAATAGATACAGCCCCATTCACAACGGTCGTGTGAATGGGGCCTAATTCTCTAAAAATACGGGGGTGTATGCCATCCGGTCCTGGCGATTTGTCTATTTTAATCTTTTTAAGACACCGTTGTACTTCTTCCTGGGTTAGACCAGGCACTTTTAAAGGGGAATTTACTTTTATATTCTGCATTTCATCTGACAGTTTATTTTCCTCAGTGAATACAGTGGAGAAAAAAATATTTAGTAGCTTTGCTTTCTCCTCATCGCTCTCTGCAACGCCCCCCTCTTTACTCATATACTTTTTACCATTTATATAATTGAAGAACATTTTAGGGTTAGTTTTACTCTCTTTAGCGATTAATCTCTCGGTCTCTAGTTTGGCTGCTTTTATTTGTCTTTTACATATTCTATTTGTCTCCTTATAGTTTTTCAATGCTTCCTCGCTCCCCTCCAGTTTTAGTGATTTAAATGCTTTCTCTTTGTCATTTATTGCTTTCTTCACAGTTCTATTTATCCACATTGGTTTTTTCTTGTTCCTTAACCTTTTATTCCCATAAGGTATGTACCTCTCGCAATTAGATATTAGGATGCTTTTAAAAATATTCCATTTTGTGGCTGTATTTTTATTTTTGAGAATTTTGTCCCATTTAGTTAGATCTATGGCCTCTCTTAGTTGGCTAAATTTTGCTTTTTTGAAGTTTGGTATTTTTGTTCCTCCCTGAAGAAACGCTCTTTTGAATGACAATTGGAAGGTTATTATTTTATGGTCACTATTTCCCAGGTGTCCCCCGACCTGCACATCTGTTGTTCTGTCAGGTCTATTGGTTAATACTAAGTCCAGTATGGCCGTCCCTCTAGTCGGGTCCTGAACCAGTTGGGAAAGGTAATTGTCTTTGATTATTACCAAGAACCTCCTTTATGAGATATACAGGTTTCAGTTTTCCAGTCTATATCTGGGTAGTTGAAGTCCCCCATAATAACGACCTCATTATGATTTGCCACCTCGTCTATTTCGTTTAGAAGTAGATTTTCTGTGTACTCTGGTATATTGGGTGGTTTATAATAAACTCCTATTAGTATTTTATTATTGTTTTTGGCTTCATTTATTTCTACCCACAGTGACTCCACATCTTCATGTCCCTCACTTATATCTTCCTGGAGTGTTGGCTTCAGACAGGACTTTACATAAAGGCAGACCCCTCCCCCTCTCCGGTTTTGGCGATCTTTTCTAAACAGACTGTAACCCTGTACGTTAACTGCCCAGTCATAGCTATCATCCAGCCATGTCTCAGTTACTCCCACTATGTCATAGTCCTCCTCACACATCAGTACTTCCAGTTCACCAGTTTTATTAGTTAGGCTTATAAATCAGTGTACATACATTTAAGAGGTTTATGTATATTTTTTACCCTACACCTTTCCTTCTGAACTGTTCTAGTTCCTCCTTCCATTCCTCCCCCAGTTCCATTACCTTGCCCCAGGTCTCTATCTGCACTATCTTCCCCTCCTATAATGTAGTTACCCTCCCCCCAGCCCCTAGTTTAAACACTCCTCCAGCCTTTTAGCCATCTTCTCCCCTAAAACAGCTGCCCCTTCCCCATTGAGGTGCAGCCCATCCCTACGGTAGAGCCTGTAGCCGACGGAGAAGTCGGCCCAGTAATCCCTCCTTCCTACACCAGTTCTTGAGCCACTTGTTAAAGAAGAACTCCCGACAAAAATGTTATTCCATGTCCTGCTAGAAATGTACATGATATAATCTGTAGTGAATGTCATTTTCTTACCAGTGTCTGAATTTTTGACTTATATCATCCTGAAGTTTCTTATCTGTGTCATGTGACCAGCAATTAGACCCACCAACTCACACATAGACTTATGTGTGGACAGGAAGTCTAATTCTCTATGTATTTCTATGAGACTGAAAGTGAGGCTCCCATAGGAATGAATAGAGCAGTTACTGGCTTTCTGTCCTGGGTCAGTTGGAGGTCAGGGAGTTGGTCACATGACCCAGCTACAATAAGAAGAGAGGTTTTTACTCACAGAAACAGTCACTGATAAGAAAATGACAATCACTACAGATTACATCATGCACCATTCTAACAGGTCAGAGAATAAAATTTTTTGCGGGAGTTCTTCTTTAACCTCCCTAATCTTCCCGCTGCCTTTCTTGTGTGGCTCATGGTACAGGCAGTTTATCGGAAAACAGTACCTTTGAGGTCCTTGCCCTAAGCTTATGCCCTAAATCCTTAAAATAATTTTTAAGGACGCTCCACCTACCTCTAACTTTGTCATTGGTTCCGATATGGACCATGACTGCTGGATCTTCTCCAGTCCCTCCCAGTAATCTGTCAACCCAATCCGCGATGTGCCGAACTCGAGCGCCATGTGTGTTATAATATTTTATTTGGGCCCCACTTAAAATTTTGCCCAGGGCCACATATTGTCTAAAACCAGCCCTGGCTGGAGAAGCTTATGTTAGGTCTGTGGGGGGCTTATCCGTGGAACAACCAATCCTCTTGCTCAACACTATATGGCTGTTATTCAGAAATTAGAAGGTACTGCTGGATATTTATTCCCTAGTAAAATGACATCAAATATTGTTTCATCCAGGCATGAAGTCAAGAACAGGGAGCCTTTGTGAGGTAGTGCCTGCTGCTCTTGTGTCTGCTAGGATTCTATACAATAATGTACACAATACTGAAGAGGAAAAATAAAAGGTTGAGGATGGCACTGATGATGCACACCACTTATACTTTATGTGAGAGTTTGCAGCTTGAGTCTGGATATAATGATCAGGTGGCTGCACGTGGAAATTGAAGCTAATTAACTCCTGTGGTGTCAGAGGGAATATCAGAGCAGAGGCAGAAACCAGAAAAAAGCAAGCTATCACAGATTATCAATATTTTGTCCATAAAATGTTGAAAGCATAGACCCACAGTTATTATTTACTAGCAGTATATATGTATATGATTTTACCAAAAACTGTACAGGTGTAATGATGCCAGTGCACATCTTGGATTTTTCCACAGAACTGAACAACATCTATAGCAGTTACCATTCCTAATTATTAGTAGTGTCTCTTGGTACTCATATACCCCCAGAACGAGATTCAGCCAGACTAAAACTAGTGCAAGCATTGGTTTTTGCCTGGCTGAATCCTGGTACTCATGCCGGAAACAGGATGGATCCCTGCTGGGTCGCATTATAGTAAATGGGCTCTGATGGTGCTCCAGCCTGCCAGAAGAACCTGCCAGAGAGTTTTAACTGATATGTGAAAGAAGTCTAAACTGAATGTTGATAGCTTCGGATAGTGGATATGGGAGTCTGGGCATGGAGTAGATGGAGGATGTAATGGCAACAACAAACTTCAATGCCAACAACCATGAAAAGCCAGAGGACTACAAGTCCCTTGGTACACTTATAAAACACAATAGATAAGAAAAAAAGCCTGGACATATAAAGGCTAAGCAATCAACAACTCTACCCAAATATAATCAGGCCAAGCTAGGCAATAACCTATCTCAGATTCAAATGGAACACAGATGTGTCGTGTGGGATGATTATACAATGCCTCATGTTCATCTATGTGCTATAAGAGGGATAAAATCCTTGAACTGAGGGACCTTGGTTTATCACTCTGGCAGATCGCTACTTGCCCAGGCCGAGATGTCAGCATTGGTCAACATTGCGTTCCCCAGTGGTTGGGAGTAGGGTTGAGTAAAGCGGGTTCAGACTGCTCTGTCTGAACCAGATTCGTTCTAAAAGGTCTTTATTAATATGTGCTGCGTACAACCTTACATTGTATTGGCTCCATTGAGGCAATCTTCTTATCACCACCAGTAATGCAAGACTTGTTTAGTCTCATGCCTGGCCCATTACAGTTAATTTCTGTGCATATATTAATGTTTCAAATTCCAAATCCAAACTTGGGTTTGTGGCTCATTAATGAACCCAAGTTCAGATTCGGATTTTGAAACATTAATGTTTGTGCAGAAACTAACTGTAACAGGGCAGGCATGAGACTAACTAAGTCTCAAGTTACTGGTGTTGTTAAGAAGATTGCCTTAGCGGAGCAATCCAACACAAAAACATTGTTCCGTTTAATGTCATATTACGGAAGTATTTGTCCCTGAAGGCAAGGCTTCTAGCACAGGATATCTCCATAATACACTGCTGTGTACTTGAAGCCTTACTCCTTCAGTTTGCAAGACTACAGAACTTTACTTCACCTATAGAGGTTTCCATTTTCAAGGCCTAACTATGGCTCTTGGTACACAGATATGAACGAGACTTGCATAGAGTACAATTACATAACAGCTAGATCATCAGTAAAGATGTATGAAGCACATATCATGTTGACAGGCAACAAACATATAATAATAAAGTCACCTATAGATGACAGAACACCAGATGAGGATGGCAATCTATAAGGAAGATGGAGTCCAGCAATGCAACAGACAGCAATGTCGTACAGGTGAAGAGCGATGGATGTAGGTAAGAGGAATACAAGCTAGCAGCAACTAACACTGATGATGAAGAAGATAGTAGACAATCACAAAACCCAAACAGCAAACACAAAGCAGAACCTACAACAAATACAACCACAATACAGCCAATGGACTAAGATTCAAGGAAACAAATGCACATAGCTTTTGCTATAACTGGCAAAGAGGCACAGAAATTAAAGTCCCTAAAATCCCTGCTGCTCGTAACAACTCATTCTGAAAAAGCATGTATAGTATACTAAGTAAGCTTACAATGCCAGGGAATTAGTTAAAAGACCATAGAATATTGGATTTTTTTCTCCTCCAATCTTCATTTGTAAGGATTTTGTTGTTATGTTGATATTTCTCTAAAATATATCACAGTATGCAAATAATCCAATTAAAAAAGTCATCAATAAAGAGTGGCAGGTAATAAAAGCCTACTATGTAGCGGATGTAAAAAATAGCCTAATATTACAATAATTAATGGTGTTTTTATATTACAATAATTAATGATGTTCTCTCTTGTAACTTTATGTACACAAATATCATACTTATCTCTTCTATTACTGCTGCAGACACAAGGAAATGATTTGTAATATTAAGAAAATGGGGATGAAAACTATAATTTACTTTATATTTCACATATTCATATACCACTGAAAAATACAATATCCCATCATTTTCACCATAGTGTGCTATGCTGTGTATACTGTGCCATCCAAAACTAGCTCATTTATTCTCCTGGTTGTCTGTCATTCTTCATCAACTTGATGTATTGGATTTGGTTCCAGCGCCAAGTTGCACACATTATTGGTTTTATTTATTTGCAAGAACTTGAAATACATAGTAAATTTTAATTCTAATGTCTATGCAAAATCACAGAAGAATGTGGAGTTTGGGGAAAACTTGTTTTGATGCTGCAGTAAAAGGGTCTCTTCACACAATCCAGGGTTGCTATTGTGACTGCTTCATAACAGTAATAAATATGCAGTGTATGTAGTACCCACATGTGGTCTTGTAGCCAAGACCTCAATCATGGTAGTGACGTAGCATATCCTCAGGACAGGGCATCAATATCTGATTGGCGGGGTCCGACAAGCTCTGTCTATTGTAATTGCAGTGCTGCTCCTATTCAGTTACATGTGTATTTCCCGGCACCAACTTCTGGCAACTGAACTTCTGCAGAACATCTGGAGGTGGTGCTTGGAGTAAGGCCCAAATGATCAGATATTGGTGGCCTACCCTTAGGATAGGCCTTCAACAGTAAATGAATGGGCAACCCTTTTAAAGTGGTTGTTCCTGTGTTGCTAGTTTCTGTGCCGCTTAGGGACAGGGTCACCATTGAGGCCAGTCATTGGCTGCATCGGTGTGTGTCCCCATCCATCCAGAAATTTACAGTACAGGGACGTAAAGATTGCTGAAGGGAGCCAGAAAGGAGCAGCAGGGAGAAGGTGAGGATGATTTTATTTTAACAGGTACAGAAGGCTGGGGTTGACAGCTAAAAAGATCCAATAAGTTGGATGACCTCTTTATAGCCCATTTACACAGCGCAATATTCACCTGGAGGATCGTTTCCAATTATTGTCCAGTGTAAACATGTCCAGCAATTAAAGGATGAACGGTAATTTGATTATATTTTTTCTGCTGACCTTAAATTTGATGTTGGTTGGTAGGACACCCCCTGAGTAATCAGGTATTTGCCTGTCACCTGCATTTGAAATCTATGAGAATGACTCCCCTGCCTCTAGGGTGGCCACCTGCTTCATCCCAAAAAGGAGGACATTCTAGGCCACACCCCCTACCAGCTAAACCACCCCCCCTCCCAGTAAGTGCCCGGAAAAAGAAAAAAACAAAACAAAACAAAACAGAGGAAAACCATAAGTTGAGCTGCGCTGGGGCCGGAGTGCTTCTTTGCTGCAGTCCACGTACAATAAGATATGAGCCGGAGGAAGCACAGTGCTGGCAGCATCACCACAGTCATTTAAACACAAGGATGAGGAAACTACGGCAGAAATGAACTCAGGGGCTTCTTGTGCCATGTGGGGGAGGGGGCAGTTCATACATTATGGCAGGGGTTACCTTACATTACAGGGTTGATGTTACCCTGGGGATAGCACACCTGTGAAAGCAGCACATGATGGGCATAAAGCACTGAGCAGACCCTGCTCCCCGGGCCTCTGTGTGAGCCGGGATTGTACAGCACAAGGGGCAGGGGGAGCTGGTACATCGTCACCCATCACACCTTCCCCGGCCCTCTTACCGCAAATATAGGTAAATATTTATTTTCCAGTGGGGAGAGGATGAAGCCATGCTGGGTCCGATGGGGAGCTCCAGGGCTGAGGATGAAGTCATAGCCCAGGGAGGAGGACCTCCACACAGTAGTATCTGCACACTCAGTTCCCACCTGCTGCAGTTGGCTCGGGCGGCGCGTCGGTTCTCATGCAGAAGCGCTAATGAGGTTCTGACATCACGTCATACAGCGCTCCAGACGTGCTGACTGGTCCTGCTCCCAGATTTAAAGCGACATCCCGATGTGAGTGACGAGTCCCGACTTAACTATAAAAAAGGAGGACTTCTGGCCGTCCGTCCTGGCCTTGCGCCGGACAGAGGAACAGGAGTCTAAAAACCAGACTGTCTGGCCTAAAACCGGACGTCTGGCCACCCTACCTGCCTCTGCCTCACTGGACAGTAGGAGAGATCACTACTCTGCCCTCCAGATGTCAAAGGACCTTTGGCTCCTCCCACTCCCAGCGTCAACGCGACTGACGCTGTGTCGTCCTTCCTACCCCTCCTGCACAGGCCAGAAGAGGCTGCATGTATTCAAACTCAGGTGAGTTTTTTTTTTTTTTTTTACAAGCCGTTTGACAATGAGGAGGTGGTGGGGGTAGGCATTAAAGTGACCACTGTATATTACTAGGACAGGGGGGGCATTACTGGGGCTCTATAGGGACATTACTGGGGGTGCATTACTGTGACCATTATAAGGACATTACTGGGGGCAGGGAGGGCATTACTGGGGGCACTATAGGGACATTACTGAGGGTGGGAGTGCATTACTGTGACCATTATAAGGACATTATTGGAGGCAGGGGGCATTACCTCTGGCTCTATAGTGACATTACTGGGGGTGGGGGTGCATTACTGTGACCATTATAAGAACATTACTGGGGGCAGGGGTGTATTGTTGTGGCTGCTATAGGGACATTATTGGGGGCAGGGGGCATTACTGGGGGCTCTATAGTTACATTACTAGTGGGAGGGGGGCATTATTGTGACCATTATAGGGACATTACTGGGGGCAGGGGGGCATTACTGGGGGCTCTATAGTGACATTTACTGAGGACAGGGGGCATTACTGTGACCATTATAAGGACATTACTGGGGCCTGGGGGGTATTGTTGTGGCCACTATAGGGAAATTATTGGGGGCAGGGGGCATTACTGGGGGCACTATACGGACATTACTGGGGGCAGGGGGGTATTACTGGGGGCAGGGGGCGTTACTGGGGGCATTATTATTACGGAGGCCATTATTATTACTGGGGAATTATAGGCAGTTTTTTGTTGATGGGGCAGGCATTATTGTCACTGGGGACACTATAGGGGGCATTATTATTTTTTACAGTATATTGGGGTAGCAGCAGGATGACAATGTTGGGGCACCATGGTGGGGAGGATAATGGAAATTTGAGGAGTCTAAGATGTCTGTGTGTGAAACTCTGCAGAGATGGAACACGGCTAGAAGATGTCATCATGTGTTGTCTGGTCCTAACGGAGAAGATGAGGAAAGAGAATATCAGAGGAGACGTCACTGGATGTGAGAGGTACGTGATGCTGCACTCCCCTGTATGTATGGTAACTCTGAAAGACCGTCAGAATACTGATGGTAGGGCTGGCTCTCTGCTGTTACTTGTGTTTTAACTCTTAATCCCCTTTCTCCATATCTTAGAGAAAAGTGGAGGAGGTGGACAGGACATAGCAGTTGGCACTGGGCACCACAGAGGAGCAGCTTCTGGAGAGGTTTATGGTTCTTCTGGAGCAGTATATTGTGCTGCACTGAGCCAAATAAAAAATTGTGACATGATATACTGCTCCCTCTATGGTATTTCTGGCCCCGTCTACCCATGTTGGCCCTACCTTCTCTCATTCTGGGCCCGCCCACAACATAGGGCCACTTTTTTTTTTCCAGGGGCACTTTTAATTCCCAATCCGCCCTGACTACCGGGCCCAAAGACCCTTGTGCTGCATAAAAAAGACTCCAGTATTACAGAAAGTGCTTGATGGTCAAGTTATACCTCTGGCTGGAGGGGTTAGGTCAAGAATTTGGCATGGGGAGTGCCATTTGAATTTGTCTTAGGGAGCACGAAGGCTATGTGCTTCCCTGCCCCGGCCACAAAGCACTGAAGGAAGGGGGCCCACACTGAAATCTTGCACTAGGGCCCATGAGCCTTTAGCTACACCCCTTCTTCCACCTAAACCCCTTGCATATCATCCAAGCAGTCTGAGCCCCAAGTCATGCAGCAGTCACTTATCCTTTTTGATGACTCCGCTGGAGGGGGTTCCATGGAACATCCACCAAGCCCTGCCCTAGAAGTGGAAGAGAGTGCACTGATGCCCAACCACTTATGTTTGAGGATGAGGATGTAGGAGAACCACAATGTTATATCTCTGATGATAATGAAGAGACACAGGTGTCAATTGTGGGGGCTTTCTGCAATGTGCAGACCAGCAAGGAGGGCAGGGGTGAGGAGTGGGTGGAGGATAATGTGGAGAATGATGAGGTCCTACACTCCACATGGAATCCAAGTAATCTGAGTGACATGTGTCAGAGGAAGAGGTGGTAATGCAACACCAGCCGCATAGCAAAAGAGAAAGCAGGGTGCAAAACCACAGAGGACGGCTCCTAGTCAGTACGCCTGCTACTGTTCACTATGCTGAGGGACAGAGTACACCAAAGCTAGCTCAAAGAAGTTCCTTGGAGTTCCAATGTGCTGACGACAAGACACGAGTGGTTTGCACACTGTGCAGTCAGAGCCTAAAATGCAACATAAATGTTCTAAACCTGAGCACCACCTGCATGACCAGGCATCTAAATGCAAAGCACGAGCTGCAGTGGAGTAGACACCTGAAAAACCATGAAAGAGCTGAGGCTCTTTCTTTTCTCTCTTTCCTGCGGTCTCAGTCTCTTCCTTACCCTCTGGAGCGCTCTCATCGGCTAAGCCTCAAGCCCTGGTGGTGTGCGATAACGGGCAAAATCTCGTAGCAGCTCTGGGCCTAGCTGGTTTGACGCACATCCCTCACCTGGTACATGTGCTGAATTTGGTGATGCAGAGGTTCCTGAAAAATTACCCCGAGATGTCAGATCTGCTGCAGAAGATGTGGTCCGCCTATACTTTTGACGTTCTCATCTTGCTTCTGCTCACCTGTCTGCGCTGCAGTGTAACTTCTGTCTTCCCGTTCACCGTCTCATATGCGACATACCCACAAGGTGGAACTCCACCTTGTGCATGCTGGAGAGACTGTGTGTTGTTCTGCCATTTCCCAATGTTTTGGGGTCTGCCCCCCCAAAAAAAAAAACAAAAGAAAAGAAAACCATAACACAAAAACAGTGTTGGCTACCTCCTCCTCTTCCACCTACACCGCCATGTCCACAGCTTCCTCAACCTCCTACTCCACTTGGACCTCCGCCTCCTAGTTCAAAATTATTATTTATTATTTTTATGTATTCTATGCTATTTTAAGTCAATTGTCCTTCTCTTACCCCCATTTTGGATCCTTTTGCGACTCTCTATGACTATTTTACAGCCATTTTATAACATCAAAGTTCGGGCCCCCATTGACTTCTATGGGATTCAGGTTCAGGCGGAACCTGTTGAACCTGAACATCCACGGGTTTGCTCATCCCTAATGTACACTAACCTTCCAAAGTTCTGTAACACGTTAGGCACAATTCTATGGTCAGCTATGTATATTATTGGATATAAATCGGGCCATCACTGCTCCACCTCCATCAGGCATTCTCATCAGGCTTCATTCATACTGCCACAAGCATAGGCCTGTTCACTTGATTGATGCTCAACTGCAATACCAGACAGTGCCAGTGGGCAGGATTGGCGCTGTCTCTGAAAAAAGACCGTTACGTGTTTATTGCCGATCTCTTTCATGTTTCAACTGTTTAGTTGCTGGTATGATACTTTGATGTCTCATCCACTCGGTGTGTTGGATATATCACCATGGCTGATGATCTTTTTCACTGGTCATACCGTGGAAACATTTCTCTCAGCTCTTTTTGTGCAGTTCGTCTTGTGCATCATCTAACTTCACGTAAGCAATAAGTCATTCTCACAGCTACAAAACGTGAAAAAAATAAATGATAATACCAGCAAGAGTAAAAACCGTCCATCTGCTGCGCTTCACAAGACTAGGTCCGTGCCTGGCAGTCCAATATCACACTTTGCCTCGGTGTCAGATGGAAACAGACGGATATGTTATATCAGGAGCCCGCACCATCTCACAAACTAATCACACAGTCAAGAACAAGACAGGATTGTCAGGTCAGGCTTGGTCACATGGTTATCATTCATAGCGTCTTCTGGATAGCTGACTGACTACACATAATACAGGCTGGAAGTAATCAATTGCTGAGAGGCTTGGCTACATTTACTCAGTAGGATTTTCTCAATGAGCTACCCATGCACAGAAATTGCACTAGGATGAGATATACTGTAATAAAACCCTTTTATTCTTAGGCCAGGTTCACTGTTTAGTTTTCTGTTCTTCTGTTCCATCACGGATCCATCAGTCCTACATGATGTATTTTTTTTCATCTAAAATAGCGAATCTCAGAAATGGTTAAAACAGATGCAAAATTTGCATAACTGAGCATCACGAATGCTTAAAATACAGGATCTGTTTTTTTGTTATTTTTCGGTTCTTCTGATGGATCAGGAGAATGGAAAACTAAATGGTGATGAGAACCCAGCCTTAGTCATGTACACCCCTGTGTTTTCTATATGATGAGGGTCCTTCTCTCCACCATTTTCCATTGAAGGAGTTATCCCATGGTGTAAAAAATGAAAATCAGACATCATATAGTACATGGCAATCTCTTTCTAAGAAAGCTAAAACCAGCCCTGTACTTCACATGTGCTGGTAGATTTTTTTATGCTGGCAGCTCAGGGAGTGTGTATTTTCTGCTGCAGCTCTCTCCCTATAACAGCTCAGGGAGGTATGCTTTTTCTGCTACAGATCTCTTCCTATCACAGCTCAGGGGGTATGTCTTTTCTGCTGCAGCGCTCTCCCTATAATACTTGGGGGGGGGGGTAGGAAGGGGTGCCTTTTCTGCTGCAGCTCTCTTCCTATCATAGCTTGGGGAGGGGGGGGTGTCTTTTCTGCTGCAGCTCTCTCCCGCTCATGGCTCATGTTCTGCCCACCCCCCTGTAAATCATTACAGTTTACTTTTCTGCCTCAGTCATCATATCTCAGAAGTAGTTATTGTGGTTATAGCACCATCTAGCGGTGTTAAGTTGTATTACACCTTGTTTTTCCTGTTACAAAGACTACTGCATTGTGGTTGGTACACTGCATTGTGGGAGTGAAAGACATTCTGGGAAAGAGAAGTCTCCAGTCTCCAGGACACAGTACAGAGCTGTCTTCTGCATGTCTCCTTCTCAAACTCCACCATCCTTGTAAAAGCATATCTGGTGAGAGATCTACCTCTGTTTCAGGGATATTGTGTTATGCAAAGCTGTTCAAGGGGTTGTCCGAGTTATGACAAAAAATATATAGCACTGTTAATCTGATGGGCAGCAATATATAACTAAGTTAAGCAAGTTTTAGGCAAAAAAAAATCCATATTTCCTAATTTCCCTGGTTCTCTTCTGGTCTTTATTTACATGCAATAACAACAATCTCAGCCCCTCCCCCTTCTCCCCCCCTCTCTGCAAAGGGAATGAATACAAGTGCTGAGTGACATGTCTGCCTGCTGGAATACTCAGCAGCATGTTGTATGTGTAGGACTACAAGTCCCAGCAATGACACTGCTAATACATACAGGAATTTCTCCCTACCTGTTCTTGTACAATTCCTCTATAGCTCTTGTGCCCAGCATTTGTCTCCTCTCACTGCTGTAGCTACTGTTTGTTGTAAAGCCTTGAGCCCTCAGTGTGTTCTGGCTGAAGGGGTTAATGTTTTATCTGAAGGAAACCAGGGAGAGAGCAGATAGCAGCCCGGCAAAGAAAGGGGGTGTGGCCAGTGACATCTCCTGTACAGACTGTTATCTGAACTCTGAGGCTTGTGAACTAAACATCACAGAGCAGAGAGATAAGGTGACATCACAGGTCATGTGACCCTCAGTCAACTCTGAGAAACCAGCATCTTTAGAAACACAAAGTATATGGGAAAGTTGTTATACCTGACAAGTTAGAAACATATAAAGAACAAAAAAATAACTCGGACAACCCCTTTCAGTCAGTTGTAGTTGTTACTCAGGGAGTTATAACTGTTAGATGTTAGCTAGACATGTAATCCTATGTATAGGCAGCCATTTTACCATGTGCCTTCATGTAATGTACATGCTTTATGTAATGTTATGATACATGCAGTTCCTATACTTAATACTTATACATGTTATTTGTATTATTGTAGTTTTACCAAACAATCCTGTTTTATCAATCAGTCAATAAATCGTATATGATTAGAAATGAGCGAGCATACTTGTCCGAGCTTGGTGCTCGTTCGAGTATTACGGTACTCGTAAGTGCTCGCTGCTCGGACGAGTATCACCTGTCCAACTGCTCGTTAACACTTAATTTCTAATCAGCCAATCACATGGCGGCAACTCAGTGCATTTAGGCATGTAGACATGGTCAAGACAATCTCCTGCAGTTCAAACCGAGCATCAGTATGGGGAAGAAAGGTGATTTGAGTGCCTTTGAACGTGGCATGGTTGTTGGTGCCAGAAGGGCTGGTCTGAGTATTTCAGAAACTGCTGATCTACTGGGATTTTCACGCACAACCTTCTCTAGGGTTTACAGAGAATGGTCCGAAAAAGAAAAAACATCCAGTGAGCGGCAGTTCTGTGGACGGAAATGCCTTGTTGATGCCAGAGGTCAGAGGAGAATGAGCAGACTGGTTCGAGCTGATAGAAAGGCAACAGTGACTCAAATTGCCACCCGTTACAACCAAGGTAGGCAGAAGAGCATCTCTGAACGCACAGTACGTTGAACTTTGAGGCAGATGGGCTACAGCAGCAGAAGACCACACCGGGTGCCACTCCTTTCAGCTAAGAACAGGAAACTGAGGCTACAATTTGCACAAGCTCATCGAAATTGGACAGTAGAAGATTGGAAAAACGTTGCCTGGTCTGATGAGTCTCGATTTCTGCTGCGACATTCGGATGGTAGGGTCAGAATTTGGCGTCAACAACATGAAAGCATGGATCCATCCTGCCTTGTATCAACGGTTCAAGCTGGTGGTGGTGGTGTCATGGTGTGGGGAATATTTTCTTGGCACTCTTTGGGCCCCTTGGTACCAATTGAGCATCGTTGCAACGCCACAGCCTACCTGAGTATTGTTGCTGACCATGTCCATCCCTTTATGACCACAATGTACCCAACATCTGATGGCTACTTTCAGCAGGATAATGCGCCATGTCATAAAGCTGGAATCATCTCAGACTGGTTTCTTGAACATGACAATGAGTTCACTGTACTCAAATGGCCTCCACAGTCACCAGATCTCAATCCAATAGAGCATCTTTGGGATGTGGTGGAACGGGAGATTCGCATCATGGATGTGCAGCCGACAAATCTGCGGCAACTGTGTGATGCCATCATGTCAATATGGACCAAAATCTCTGAGGAATGCTTCCAGCACCTTGTTGAATCTATGCCACGAAGAATTGAGGCAGTTCTGAAGGCAAAAGGGGGTCCAACCCGTTACTAGCATGGTGTACCTAATAAAGTGGCCGGTGAGTGTAGCTTGATCCCAAAAATCTCTGTGCGACATTTGTCTGGGTCGCAGTCAAAATAGCCACCGTCAGCAGGGTGTCAGTTAGCTCTACGATAGTTTCTGCACGTCACGTTCCAAAAAAAACTAAAAAAAATATATATTAAAAAAATAGTTTTTTGTTGTTTTAGCTCAGTGATACAAATCCATTTCACACAGCTGCGTGGAACCATTCTGTGTGTCTCAGTTCAGTACACTCACTACAATCCGTATTTTCTGTCCAGGTGACACTTTCTGTACGTCACTTAATACAACCAGGTCTTTTGCTCTCATATAGCTTGATCCCAAAAATCTCTGTGCGACATTTGTCTGGGTCACAGTCAAAATAGCCACCGTCAGCAGGGTGTCAGTTAGCTCTACGATAGTTTCTGCACGTCACGTTCCAAAAAAAACAAAACAAAAAAAAAATATATATTAAAAAAAATATATAAAAAATAATTTTTTTGTTGTTTTAGCTCAGTGATACAAATCCATTTCACACAGCAGTGTGGAACCATTCTGTGTGTCACAGTTCAGTACACTCACTACAATCCATATTTTCTGTCCAAGTAACACTTTCTGTACGTCACTTAATTCAACCAGACTGAACAGGTTTGTGAGTTTCAGTACAGCAGGCCCATTTATTTTTTATTTTTTATATAATACACTTATTTACAGAAAATATTGAGCCCCAGGGCTAAGGGTCGAGGACGAGGGCGTGGGCGTGGGCATTCAATTACTGCAGGGGGCAGAGGCCTTGGTCCTGGGCAGGGTGAGACAGTACCTGCTGATGAGGGAGCTGTGGAACGCCGCAGAGCTACACTCCCTAGCTTCATGTCTCAACTTACAGGGACACGTGGTAGAGGACTGTTGAAACCACAACAGTGCGAACAGCTGATGTCGTGGATTGCGGACAATGCTTCAAGTAATTTGTCCACCAGTCAGTCTTCCACGCAGTCCACCCACGTTACCAAAGGGAGCACTCCTCTGGCTCCTCCACCTCAACCTCCTTCCCCCCAGTCTGCCCCCTCCCAGGAAAATTTGGAATGCGATCCGGCATACTCTGAGGAACTGTTTTCTGGACCCTTCCCAGAGTCACAAACCACTTCTCAGGTTGCTGCTGACCTCGTTCCCGATGCCCAAGTTTTCCAACTGTCGCAGTCTGTGGGTGATGATGATGACAATGTTGAATTAGTGGAAGAAGTTTGTAAAGAGGTGTCGGACGATGAGGAGACACGGTTGTCAGACAGTAGTGAAGTTGTTGTCAGGGCAGGGGGGAGCAGACTGAGGAATCAGAGGATGACGAGGTGACTGACCCAAGCTGGGTTGATAAGCCAAGTGAAGACCGTGCTTCTGAGGCGGAGGCGAGTGTTGCACCAGAACAGGTTGGAAGAGGCAGTGGTGTGGCCAGAGGGAGAAGCAGGGCCAGAGCTGGTGCATCAGCAGCAACTGTTTCACATAGTGAAGCTCCCGTGGCGAGGCCTAGATGTTCGCAAGTCTGGAGGTTCTTTAAAGAAAGTGAGGATGACCGACGGACTGTGGTGTGCAACCTGTGCCACACCAGGATCAACAGGGGTGCCACCACTACTAGCCTAACCACCTCCAGCATGCGCAGGCATATGAGTGCTAAACACCCCACTCAATGGAACCAAGGCCGTTCACCACCTCCTGCGGGTCACACCACTGCTCCTTCCCCTGTGTCACTCGCTGCCTCTGCTAGTCAACCCCCTGCCCAGGACCCCGGCACTAGCGGCTCCAGCCGGAAAACCACACCTTCGCCTCCACGATCCTCCACAGTGTCCACCAATGTGTCCCAGCGCAGCGTTCAGCTGTCTTTACAGCAGATGCTGGAGCGCAAGAGGAAATACAGTTCCACCCATCCACATGCCCAAGCCCTCAACGTCCACATCTCCAAATTGCTGAGCCTGGAGATGCTGCCCTATAGGCTGGTAGAGACCAAGGCCTTTCGCAATCTCATGGCGGTGGCTGCCCCTCGGTATTCGGTCTCCAGCCGCCACTATTTTTCCCGATGTGCCGTCCCAGCCCTACACCAGCACGTGTCACAGAACATCATCCGTGCCCTGACCAACGCTGTTTCTGAGAAGGTCCACCTAACCACGGACACGTGGACAAGTGCTGCCGGGCAGGGACACTATATCTCACTGACGGCACATTGGGTTAACTTGGTGGAGGCTGGGACCGAGAATGACCCTGGGGCCGCTCATGTACTGCCCACACCGAGGATTGTGGGGCCTACCTCGGTCACGGTCTATCAAACGTACTATGCTTCCTCCTCCGATCCCTCCTCCTCCACCTCCTCCTCCGAATTACCATCCGTTGGCACGGCGCCTTCAGTCGGTAGCTCTAGGCGCAGCAGCAGTGCCGTGGGTAAGCGCCAGCAGGCGGTGCTCAAACTGCTGAGCTTAGGTGACAAAAGGCACACCGCCCAAGAGCTGTTACAGGGCATCACGGCGCAGACCGATCTGTGGCTGGCACCGCTGAACCTCAAGCCAGGCATGATTGTGTGTGACAACGGGCGTAACCTGGTGGCGGCTCTGCAACTCGGCAGACTGACACATGTGCCATGCCTGGCCCACGTGTTAAATCTAATAGTTCAGCAGTTCCTCAAGACATACCCAAATCTGTCTGATTTGCTCACCAAGGTGCGCCACATCTGTGCGCATTTCCGCAAGTCGACCACAGATGCTGCCACTCTCAGGGCAGCGCAGCGCCGCCTACAACTGCCCGCTCACCGACTGTTGTGCGACGTGCCCACGAGATGGAATTCGACATTAAACATGTTATCCAGAGTTTACCAGCAGCGTAGAGCGATTGTAGACTGCCAGATGTCAACTTCCACCAGAACTGGTTGTCAGGTCAGTCAGTTTCCTCAAGTCTACAATGAGGAGTGGACGTGGATGTCTGATATCTGCCAGGTGTTGAGCAACTTTGAGGAGTCAACACAGATGGTCAGCGGCGATGCCGCCATTATCAGCCTCACCATCCCGCTGCTTTGCCTGTTGAAAAACTCACTGCTCAGCATCAAGTCGGATGCTTTGCGCTTGTCACAAGAGACGGTAGAGGAAGATACGTCGCTTGATAGCCAGAGCACCCTCCGGTCTGTTTCACAGCGCGTATCGGAGGAGGGGGATGAGGATGAGGAGGAGGAGAATGTCGGCGAGACAGAAGAGGGTACCAGTGCTCAGTCCTTAACTCTTGAGCGTGTATGGGCTGAAGAGGAGGACTTGGAGGAGGAGGAGGAGGAAATGGAGAGTCAGGCCAGTGAGGAGAGGGAATTCTTGCGTGTTGGGACTCTGGCGCACATGGCAGACTTCATGTTAGGCTGCCTATCCTGTGACCCTCGCGTTAGAAGCATTTTTTCAAACAACGATTACTGGGTGTTCACTCTCCTGGACCCACGGTACAAGCAGAACCTTTCCACTCTCATCCCTGCAGAGGAAAGGAGTATGAGAGTGAATAGATATCAACAGGCCCTGGTGCACAAGCTGAAACAATCCTTCCCATCTGACGCCGCTAGCGGCAGAGAGCATGGTTCTGTGGGCCAAGTAGCGGGGGAGAGGAGCCGAGCAGGCAGCTTGTCCAGCACTGGCAGGGGAACGCTCTCCAAGTCCTTTGCCAGTTTTATGTCACCCCAGCAAGACACTGTCACCTGTCCCCAGTCTAGGCAGAGTAGGGGGGAGCTGTACAGAAAGATGGTGAGGGAGTACCTAGCTGACCATACCAACGTCCTGTGTGATCACTCTGCTCCATACAGCTACTGGGTTTCAAAGCTGGACATGTGGCCTGAACTGTACGCCTTGGAGGTGCTGGCCTGCCCTGCCGCTAGCGTGCTGTCAGAGCGGGTATTCAGTGCAGCTGGTGGCGTCATCACCGATAAGCGTACACGCCTCTCAACTGACAGCGCTGACAGGCTGACGCTTATTAAAATGAACAAAGCCTGGATTTCACCGGAATTCAAATCTCCTCCGGGGGAAAGCAGCTAAAGATTAACATTACTTAGGTATCCGATTCCTCTTTTCTACTCCTCCTACTCCTCCTCCTCCATCATGTCATCTTTGCCTAACGCTGACCAAAAAAATGCCATTTTTTAGAGGTCCAACTGGCACTCTTTTACCACAATTTTTTAGGAGGGCCCCCTATAGGCCCTCTCTTCAAACAATTTTTCCGGAGGTCCACCTACAGGCTCTCTCTCCAAACAATTTTTCCGGAGGTCCACCTACAGGCCCTCTCTCCAAACAATTTTTCAAGAGGTCCACCTACAGGCCCTCTCTCCAAACAATTTACGTCTTTTTCCTATCTTTCTCTCTCTCCAAACTATTTTTCTGGATAGCTGCCATATACGGTAATGTTGGGGTGTGGGAGTCGTTGCCGTTAGAAACAGTCCTCACTCAGGTCTTGGCAAAATAAGCTCAGGTTTATTTTTGAGCAAAAACAAAACAAATTAACAAAAACAAAGTTCAGGAGAATAAGGGGTTAAGTCGCAGCTACCTTAGGATCAAGTAGCACCCCAGCTCTCAGATCATCCAGTCTGAACTGAAGATCCCCCCACCTATATACAAGTGCACTTATATACAATTTACCAGTTCCCAGAATCCATCAGTCTTAAAGGAACATGCATTTGGTTTAAAACAGAAATATTGCACATAAATCATACATTAAACTACATAAAACACAAAGCATTCTAACTGTCTCCTTTTGAAATAAAAAGGAGCTTACAATCTATATACATTTTACCAAATTATACCAAACATAACATAAGAACATAAACCCACTAGGTTTGGCTGCAGCTTTGCCGCACCTGGCAATAATTAGCAGCACCCTATATAAACCCAGCACACCCTCTCCTCAGGTTTAGTCTCCTGCAGGTAAGTAGCTGGTAATGCTGTGTGTGTTGGTGGGGAATACTGAGCTAGTTTGTCTGTGGAAATGATAGTGGGCAGAGACAAAGGTTTGCTGGCCAGCATGTGGAAAAGAGAGAGAAAGATACATACATACAGATAGACAGACTTGCTCACTATTAACCCCTCAACATACCCCCCAGCTCAAGTGGAAGCTTGTCCTTCCACAGAATACCTCTCTTGGACCTGGGTACCAAATCGGGATAGATGATCTGCATTCTTATGCTGACTTCCTGGTTTGTACTGGACCGAGAATCTGTATGGCTGTAAGCTCAAGTACCACCTTGTCAGACGGGCATTGTCACCTTTCATTGTGTTCAACCAAAATAAAGGATGATGGTCAGAGATTAACACAAATTCCTTTCCCAGTACATAATAACGCAAAGACTATGGCCCACTTGATGGCTAAACATTCTTTTTCTATAGTAGAATATTTCTCCTCCCTGGGAAACAATTTTCTACTAATATACAGAATTGGGTGTTCTTCTCCATTCTGAAGCTGGCACAGAACAGCCCCGATACCTCTTTCTGACGCATCGACTTGGACTAGGAATGGCAGAGAAAAGTTTGGATTACTTAATATAGGGGCAGAACAAAGCTTCTCTTTTAAGCTATTAAAGGCATTTTCACATTTGGGTGTCCACTCAACAAGGTTCCTCTTTGTCTTCTTGGTAAGATCACTTAATGGAGCTGCCAAACTGGAAAAATTTGGAATAAATCGGCGATAATAGCCGGCCAATCCTAAAAATGATCTCACCTCTTTTTTTGTTTTTGGGATTGGGGCATCCCTCACTGCTGTGACTTTGGACATTTCTGGTTTAATTTTCCCACCACCTATAACATAGCCAAGATAGGATGTTTCTCTCTGAGCTATTGTACATTTTGTGGGATTGATTGTAAGTCCGGCTTTTGCTATGGCAGAGATTACATTGTCTAAATGCAACAGATGAGACTTCCAATCAGAACTAAAGACAAGGACATCGTCCAGATACGCTGCACAGTAGGAGCTATGTGGTTTAATGACTATATCTATTAACCTTTGAAATGTAGCGGGGGCATTATGTAACCCAAAAGGCATAGATGTGAACTGAAATAATCCTTGTGGGGTGGCAAAAGCAGTTTTTTCACGGGAGCCTTCTGCAAGTGGTATCTGCCAATAGCCCTTAGTCAGATCAAATGTGGAAATGTATTGTGCATCACCCAACCTAGTGATCAGGTCATCAATATGGGGCATAGGGTAAGTGTCAAATTTAGAGATCTGATTGAGTTTTCTAAAATCAATACAAAATCTTATTTCTCCATTTTTCTTGGGTACGATCACAATGGGAGAACACCAGGGGCTAGAAGATGGCTCAATGACCCCTAATTTTAACATATTTTGTACTTCTATGTCTATCACTGGTTTAAGTTTTTCTGGTACTCTGTAGGGTTTTTGACGTATTGGTTTTGCATCACCAGTGTCAATCACATGCTGGACTAAGTTCGTATGACCTGGTGTAGTAACACATGTGCGTTCATGTTTCTGAATTAACAGATCTACATCTTTATTTTGTTTTTCAGAAAGTTCCCTACCTCTCTTAATTTCAGAGATTTGTGAAGAACTAGGGGACAACACTGAGTATGCCTGCTCAATTACATTTGGGTGACATTCTGACAGGATAGTACAGGAAACATTTGGTCTATGAACCCATTTTTTAAGCAGATTGGCATGGAAAATTTTCTTCTCCTGAATTCTGCCTGGCATAGAAATTTCATAGTCTACAGGACCAGTTTGACGTATGACTTCAAATGGTCCCTGCCATTTTGCTAGCAGTTTGTTATCAGATGTTGGCAGTAAAAGTAAAACCTTATCACCTGGCAAAAAAGATTTTTCCTTAGCAGATTTGTCATACCAATGTTTCATGCGTGACTGTGCTTCTGAAACGTTGATTTTCACAAAATCCGCTAACTCTGCCAGTTTGTCTCGCATAGAAATGACATAATCCACCAGGTTTTTTTGGTTTGCGCTAGGCTTTTCCCAGCATTCCTTTATCACATCCAGTGGTCCTCTCGGTCTTCTCCCATAGAGCAACTCAAATGGAGAGAAGCCAGTGGCTGCTTGTGGAACCTCCCTGTATGCAAATAACACATAGGGAAGCAGTTGATCCCATTGCTTTGGATACTGTACCACAAATTTACACAGCATTTTTTTAAGAGTTTGGTTGAAGCGTTCCACCAAGCCATCAGTTTGGGGATGATAAGGAGTGGTCCTTACAGCCTCAATACCAAGAATCTGATGGATTTGCTTCATTAAACTGGACTGAAAGTTCGAACCTTGGTCTGTGAGAATTGTATGAGGAATACCCATCCGACTAAAGAACTTAATCAGTTCCTCTGCAATTCTTTTGTAGTGATAGTTCTTAAAGGGATAGCCTCTGGATACCGGGTCATATAGTCATTTATAACAAGAATATATTGGTTACCTTGTTTACTTTTTTCAAGAGGACCAATGATATCCAAAGCTATCCTTTCAAAAGGGGTAT
>ONZH01005651.1:0-36126 GCA_900303285.1 Rhinella marina
TGCACATCCAGGTTTCAACTTTGGTTCAAATCAATACCAGTACTGGACAGTAAGACCAACAACCAGTACAACCTGACGGTGCAGTTCCCTTTAGGGCAATTTGGCTTCAGAAGGCACATCCTTCAGTGGGATACATTTTATCAGCTATGACATATTTTCTGTGTACACACACATCCTCTTTGACAAAGAGTGATACACATTGTATTTGGTACTGGACAGTAGGACCCACATCCAGAACAATCATTCATTTTTGCTCCTTCAGGGCAGGTTTTCTCTGTGGAGAGAAAGATTAAGAAGCTAGTACTGTAGCTAATAAAGGAAAGACTATTACCAGTCAATAGACGTCTAATGTTGTATAAAAGTAGAACTCAAATGACAAACTACATGTGGTTATGTGGGGCAAGAATGGGTTATATTATGCTTTAGTTTTTCAGAATACAATAAACTACTTCTACTTCATGTATTTTTTTCTGTGGAGATATAATTTTTTTGTTACATTTATTTTTTATGATATTTATATGTAACACTAAATAATATGCTAAACCATATCCTTGGATCCTTGGATCTATTTTATAATTAAAAATGGCATTTTTGTTTTTTGAGGTTTTATACATTACATTTAAATAAAAAAATCTATTATGAGATTACTATTTTTATTTACAGCTAAATAAATTAGCATTCTGTATGCTCTTATGCTCCGTGTGAGTATGACACATTATGTGGCCAGGGGCGGATTGGCCATAGACCCCACCGGAAAGTTACAGGTGGGCGTCCCGTTCAGGAACCTACATGACCTCAGGACGTAGCCAATGTATCCAGGGAATCACCTTACGCATGTTGGGTCTCCACTACCAGTGCAGAGCTAGGTGATGCTCGCCTCCTCCTACGTCATCAACTCTTTTGCGAGAAAAGCTGCGGTGGCCTCACTCATCGCCGCTGCTTGCGACAATGACCCAGGCCTGTATGTGTGCCCACAGCTCCTGACTGCTCAGCTGCCTTGTGTACCTTCAGTGTCCTGGTGCCTGATGTGGTGACTGGTCAGGATTGTTACCCAAGTAAAATTTTTGTGTGATGCATATCTAAGTACTAGTAATATAATGATTATTATAACAGTATATTCTAGTACATTACATTACTAAAATTTCATATCCATAACATGTGTATGACATACTATTTTATGTGAGTACTAGTATACACTTGTATAATAATAATGTACTAGTAATATAATGCATTATTATACACAGTATATTCTATAACCTCACATTACTAGTATTACATCCATAACATGTATGACTTACCTATATTTCAAGTACTAGTATATGCATAGTAATGTAATGCACTAGTATGCACAGTGTAGACGAGTAAATTCATATATATATGTAATTTACTAGGAAGTAATTAGCTTGAAGAAATCTTAGCTGGCAATAATAAAAAATCTGCAGCGTGTGTAGGCTCCTATTCTCTACTGCACGTTATCTGTTCTGCTGGGCAGTTATTGTGCTGTACTGTAGTATTTGGTCTGCTGGGGCAGTATATTTGTGTGCACTGTGTGTATCTGGTTCTGTGGGGCAGTATATTGTGATGCACTGTGGTATGTTCTGCTGGGCAGTATATTGTGCTGCATTGTGGTATCTGGTTCTGCTGGGGCAGTATATTGTGCTGCACTGTGTATCTGGTTCTTCTGGGGCAGTATATTGTGATGCACTGTGGTATTTGGTGAGCACTGTGTATACAGCGATCTACAAGGCAGGGACCGCTGGCGAACGGTCCCTGCCTTCTCTTTGGGGTACCCTGCTTTCACTGACAGCAGGTACCCACTGTGCAGCTGCTATCTCTGAAATGGACGTTCAGAAACGTCCATTCAGAGATAACTAACCACTTCCCGGACGTTTATATACTATGGGCGGACGGGAAGTTGTTAAAATTTTCCATATTAAAAACAAAAGTAAGAAATAAAAAGAAAGATCATTTTTATTGTTGAACACAAAATGCCTGTACTATTAATATATAAGCATATTTATTTGGCACGGTGAATGCCGTAATGGAAAAAAAAAATCATAATGGCGGATTCAGTTTTTTGTCAGTTCATCTCCAAAAAAAAAAAATTAAATGTGACCAAAAAGACATATACATTCCAAAATGGTATCAATAAAAACTACAGATTGCCCCGCAAAAAGCCCACCTACTTGGCTTAGCCACACTTTTTACCAGTTTGACTCCGCCTACAACATGGGGCCACTTTGATGTTTTTTTTCCAGGGCCACTTTGAGTTCCCAATCCGCCCCTGGGTATGGGCCAACAGCAGGCTTACTTAGCAGATAGCTTTCTTTGTGTGCCCAATTCTGAGCAGCTTAAAATAAGATATAATTAAATACAATTTCTGCCCCTGAAAACAATTTTTTTCCTAAATAAATGAGTCCAAACGTCTATAAAGTATTTCTTGCTACTTGTAGTGGAGGCAATTTTGATTTTCTGTACTGAGCTTCAAAGTCCTTGCAGAGTCCTATGATAATAGTTCATCTGCCTCTTGCCACCACTAGAGAGAGCTCAGGAGCTTACTGCATACTCTGCATCCATTTTCTCTGCAGCCTCTAATGCTATATCAAGAAATGAATCAGCACGGAAATGATTTTGTGATATTGTGTCACAAGATGTCTACACCATATAGTGGACATTTACCACTTGCAGTTGTTTTTGTGTCAGTTTTAAGTTTCTCTTTTCTTTGTGTGCCTGCACCAAAGTTATAGAATGGTGCACCTTAATAATATATTTGGTGTGAGTGTAATGTGGCTTACCACTATATGTGTAAAAATAAACAGGGGGTTGTCTGGCGTAGGTTGTGACTTTTTGTAAAAGTCGCACAAAATCCAGGTCTAACCTCACTTTCAGCTCTTAAACATAGAACACTTTGAAAAGTGTTGAGGGACACCATATGTTGCAAAAATTTACAAATTGCTGCAGAAAACAACATAATTGCCATGACTTGCAGATATTTTAAAGTGTAACTGCCGTTTCATTTTTTTATACCCTAAAGGTATAGTACACCCTGCTGTATAAAAGCTTTTGTGCTTTAAAATTTGATCATTTTCAGTTTTACCTGCTAATAACTACCACAAATGTGTGCTAGTTTCCTATTCTGCAGCTCTCATCTCAGAGTATTATCAAGTGCAACCATCTCCTCTGTATTATAAACAAAAGACTGGCAGAGCACTGGGAGGAGGAGCTCAGCCTTGAGTGCCTGAGTTGCAGAAAGTGGAGAGGGGAGGGCTGCTTTATTTGCTGATATCTCCTGAATGGTAGCAGCTATACTGGTCTTATTTGAAAGATGACATTCCAGGCTTTCATATAAGACCAGAATGACAGCTAAAGTCCAAGCAACAGAGAATAAATCACTGTTAGGAATCGAGCTAGGAATAATTGTGTGTAAAATCTTCTTTTATTTTTATTTATTTTATTTATTTACTTTCAGCTTCATTCACAGCATCCCAATTTCTATTAGTGATATCTCCCCCTGTACCAAACAGATTTATATCATTCTGGTATTGTCTAAAATCTTGGAGATATGAGCAGCTAAAGCAGCCCCCCATCAGTGTGCAGGAGAATGAGGGACAGGTGATTATCAAAAGGCTAAAATAAATGCTTACTGAGTGGGGGAGGTTATCTGCATTCTGATTGGTCCTATGTGTCCCTGGTTAGCTGTATGTGAGAGGATACACAATACTCTGGGGTAGTGGGGGGAGGTTATCTGCATTCTGATTGGTCTTGTCTGTCTCTGGTTAGCTGTATGTGAGAAGATACACACTGCTCTGGGGTAGTGGGGGAGGTTATCTGCATTCTGATTGGTCCTGTCTGTCTCTGGTTAGCTGTATGTGAGAGGATACACAGTGCTCTGGGGTAGTGGGGGAGGCAATCTGCATTCTGATTGGTCTTGTCTGTCTCTGGTTAGCTGTATGTGAGAGGATACACACTGCTCTGGGATTAGTGGGGAGGTTATCTGCATTCTGATTAGTCTTGTCTGTCTCTGGTTAGCTGTGTGTGAGAGGATACACACTGCTCTGGGATAGTGGGGGAAGTTATCTGCATTCTTATTGGTCTTGCTAGATCATGTGAGGAAAGCAAAGGATTATGGGAAGTGAGGGAAGTACAGGATGGCCTCAAGGACAGGGCAAAGATCACCACAGGAAAAGCATCAGAAAGGTCAAATTAACTGAAAAATAGAGCTTCATGAATATCTGCCCTTTAGAATCACATATGTTAGGAATTTCATTTTTGGTAGTGAAACGGCAGTTGCACTTTAAGCCACAATACTGACGTATTTAATTTCAAAGGTCTTACTTGCATATTCAGAAAATGAGTGGGAAAAATATCTCCAGATTTGAAATGTAAAAAAGAAAAAAGAAAAATTTGCATTTTTCAAATCCGGTCAGCTCATCATTATCTCCGGAGATCTCTGGAAATCTTGAGCCAAGAGTAAATTTAAAGTCGGGTGCAAGTAGGGAATTGCTGAAACAGAATTCTCTAATTCTCTTCCAAGGTGGAACTATGCCTCAATAGATTGTTAAGTAACATAAGTCTTAGGGTTCAAGCACACAAACGTATTTTTTAACATCCTATCCGTATTTTTTGTGGGTCGGATTCAGACCAATTCACTTAGATGGGGCCTCAAAAGATGTGGACAGCACACCATGCTGTCCGTTCTGAGGCATCCACAAAAATATAGAACATGTCCCATTCTTGTCCGCATTACGGACAAGGATAAAACTGTTTTATTATGGGCCAGACATTCCATTCCGTAATATGTGGAAAGCACTTGGCTGGTATTCGTGTTTTTGGATCCACGACCTCAAAACAGGCTACTGTCATGTACATGAGCCTTTATGTTAAGAAGATAAATATGCCATTCAGCTTCACTCACCTTGTATACCAGAACAGCGTTTTGGAAAAGGATTAGAAACAGCCAGAGAAATAACTAAAAAAAAAAAAAAAAAAGTAAATTATGAGTTAACTTTTTGCGCTAAAAGGTTAAAAATGACTTTATTTGAAAAAGCTGGTTAATTATGTCTATTTAATAAAATGTAATTTATTCATGTATTATTGTTTATTAGTATACATATTATTCTTTTAATACCTGAACAAAGTAACACAAGAATCTTCTTCGAAGCCATCACTGCTGAAATTGTAAAATTATGCTTAAAAAAAAAAAAGACAAATAAAAAATGTTAAAATGGTACCGTCTGGTAACATTTAATATTAAAAATACATTCTGAAATACAGAAAGGAAATACTGTAACACATTACCTGTCAGTAAACTCTCCTCATAAGATGATGAGGATGAGGAGATCCACGATTATATACTTCTGCTCTTCTAATAAGGAACTAACCAGAATCATTCTGGAAACTTTTTGGTACTTTCCCCAGGTAGGAATGTTCCCCATGTTATGGACTGAGGCTAATTCTGCTCATTTCATAAATCTTGTTGACAACTCTGTACTTCTCCCCGCTGCATGAATGGCCTTTGACTCAGATGGCTGGTTTGGGTTTGCTCCGGAGATAAGCAAATTGTTTCTAAACTAATTGAATTTATCACAAATTAGGTAATAAAAAAATATCCCAAGCTCTGAGCATCTAACGGAGTATGTGTGGCCGAAAACTAACACTGCACATCATCCTGAGCACACCATCCCCACCGTGAAATGTGGTGGAAGCATCATGCTGTGGGGAGGCTTTTCTTCAGCAGGGACAGGGAAGCTGGTCTGGGTTGATGGGAAAATGGATAGAACTAAATAGCCTAAGTGCTCATGCACACAAATGTATGTATTTTACGGTCCGCAAAACATGGATCTACAAAAAATCCGTATGACGTACGTATGACATCTGTATTGCATCCTTTTTTTTTTTAAGATCCATAGTAACGATGCCTGTCCTTGTCTGCAATATGGACAAGAACAGGACATAGCTACGCTTTATCTGAGCTCCTGGCCAAAGGTTGCTGAGGCCATCAATACTGATCTTGGGGGTCTGGACTCTAGGTCTCCCACCAATCAGCACAGTGATGTCAAGGATGCTTTGTGTTTCTTCAAGTCATGCACCCTGATTTTTGGCTACGCAAACACAATGGAGTACATGTATTAATTGTTTTATGCCACTATGGTGATTTCATTGGAGAATTCATTGACAAAGCGGAAATTTAAAATGAAAAAGGCTATTTACTTTTACATTTATTTTTGGCACATATGACCCACACTGGAGTTGGAAAAGAAAATTGAAATGGAGGAATTGAATTTTCTTTTTCATTTTGGCATGCAATTTGCAGACACTAGATGAAATGAAAATGTTAAAATGTTATTTTAATTATAATTTTAGGTTTTTCAATGTGATTTTAATTTTAGCAGGTTTTACCTCCCACTTGTCTTCTATGAAAACCTCTGGGGTTTATTTCTCTTCTTAAAGTTAAATATATGTCATTGACTACAAAGAAGGAATTTAGCCTTTAGAACAAGAATAACCTGTTTGCGCCTTTTATATGTTGCCTGGTTATTTTCTATGATAAACCAAATATATGAAGAGAGAGGAGGGCTATATGGCTGAGAGAAGGAAAGAAGAGGATTTGGAGATTTTTATCACAAACTTGGATCCTTAAACATTACAAGAAAATCATGACATGTATTATGAAATACCACATGGTATACTGTCACTAATCCCCCAACAACCCTATGTAAAACATGTGGAACATGCCATTTGGAAACTGGAACAGGGGGCATAATTACTTTTTTTGAAAACCCTCTTTAAAAATTTTGTGTTCACCCCTGAATATTTAGGAACATATGATGTATTTTGCTTATTTTTATTGAGGTCCTGATTTTTTTTCTTCCCTCTAGTTTTTTTTCTATTTTCCACAGCTTGGGTATAGATTATTCAGGTCACTAGTAGAACAATATAAAATTGTCAACTGCCCTTCAGTTCTTAGCCCTCTAAAGATAATGAGATAACTCTGCTGTCCTTACTTTCTAATGATGATGAAATGACTCTGATGATTCTGCCCTCCAGTGATCATGAGATGACTCAGCTAACCGTTTCCTCCAATAATCATGAGATGACTCTGCTGTCCTTGCTTTCTAATGATAATGAGATGACTCTGCTGTCCTTGCTTTCTAATGATAATGAGATGACTCTGCTATCCTTGCTTTCTAATGATAATGAGATGACTCTGCTGACCCTGCCTTCTAATAATAATATGGTGTCTTTGTGTTATAATGTGGGTTTTTCTGATATGGTGCTATTATACATATCTTTAATTATTGCTACTTAGACTGCTGTTTTATTTTATTTTTTTCACTATTTAATAGGTGGCCATCTTATTTTGCTATAGGACCTTATGAATAATAGTCATTGCTTCTAATGATAATCAAATGGCTATGCTGACCCTGCTGTCTAATGATTATGAGATTACTCTACTGACCCTACCCTCTAAGGATAATGAGAAGACTCTACTGCCCTAGCTTTTAACGATAATGAGATGACTCTGCTGACTCTGTCTTCTAATGATAAGAGAGATGACTCTGCTTTCTGATGATAATGAGATTACTCTGCTAGCCCTACCCTTTAATGATATGACTTTGCTTATCCTGCTCTCTAATGATAATGAGATGACTCTGCTGACCCTTCACCCTAATGATGAGAACCTGATGACCTGGCTGAATAATGGTAATAAGATCAATCTGCCCACTTTGTTTTCTAATCATAGTAGGATAACTCTCCTGACCCTGTCCTTACTCAGATTAATCCTTATGGGATTACTGTTTATCCTGCCCTCTAATAACTTTGTTGAGTCTACTGACCCGCTCCCCTTCTCTTTCTCTTTAATAATGATAATCAAATAGCTTTGCTGACCTTGTCCCCTAGTGATAATGAAATGACTGTGCTGCTCTTGCAATGATGGCTCTGCTGACCTTACCCTGTAATAATAATACATTTGCTGACCCTACTAACTCCTCCCTTAGACAATAATGAGATGATTCTGCTATGCCCACCCTCTAATGATAATGAGATGGCTATGCTCTAATAGCAACAGGAATACTCTGACCCTCTAATATGTAATTTTCTGATGAATTGCTAGCATGGTAATACAAGGCAGAACGTTTCATGACCACAGCATACAAAATCAAAAGTCATGATTACTTATTGATGTACAGTCATGGCCAAAAGTTTTGAGAATGACACAAATATTATATTGTCACATGATCTGCTGCCCTCTGGTTTTTATGTGTGTTTGTCAGATGTTTTTATCACATACAGAAATATAATTGCAATCATATTATGAGTAACAAAAGCTTATATTGACAGTTAGAATGAGTTAATGCAGCAAGTCAATATTTGCAGTGTTGACCCTTCTTCTTCAGGACCTCTGCAATTCTCCCTGGCATGCTCTCAATCAACTTCTGGACCAAATCCTGACTGATAGCAGTCCATTCTTGCACAATCAATGCTTGCATTTTGTCAGAATTTGTAGGTTTTTTTTTTGTCCACCCGTCTCTTGATGATTGACCACAAGTTCTCAATGGGATTAAGATCTGGGGGAGTTTCCAGGCCATGGACCCAAAATCTCTATGTTTTGTTCCCTGAGCCATTTAGTTATCACCTTTGCTTTATGGCAAGGTGCTCCATCATGCTGGAAAAAGGCATTGTTGATCGCCAAACTGCTCTTGGACGGTTGGGAGAAGTTGCTCTCGGAGGACATCTGGTACCATTCTTTATTCATGGCTGTGTTTTTTAGGCAAGACTGTGAGAGAGCCGATTCCCTTGGCTGAGAAGCAACCCCACACATGAATGGTTTCAGGATGCTTTACAGTTGGCATGAGACAAGACTGGTGGTAGCGCTCACCTCGTCTTCTCCGAATAAGCTGTTTTCCAGATGTCCCAAACAATCGAAAAGGGGATTCATCAGAGAAAATGACTTTACCCCAGCCCTCAGCAGTCCACTCCCTGTACCTTTTGCAGAATATCAGTCTGTCCCTCATGTTTTTTCTGGAGAGAAGTGGCTTCTTTGCTGCCCTCCTTGAGACCAAGCCTTGCTCCAAGAGTCTCCGCCTCACAGTGCATGCAGATGCACTCACACCTGCCTGCTGCCAGCCCGATCCTGCAGCTGAAACACTTTTAAGAGACGGTCCTGGTGCTTGCTGGTCTTTCTTGGGCGCCCTGGAGCCTTTTTGGCAACAATGGAACCTCTCTCCTTGAAGGTCTTGATGATGCGATAGATTGTTGACTGAGGTGCAATCTTTCTAGCTGTGATACTCTTCCCTGTTAGGCCATTTTTGTGCAGTGCAATGATGACTGCACATGTTTCTTTAGAGATAACCATGGTTAACAGAAGAGAAACAATGATGCCAAGCACCAGCCTCCTTTTAAAGTGTCCAGTGGTGTCATTCTTACTTAATCATGACAGATTGATCTCCAGCCCTGTCCTCATCAACACCCACACCTGTGTTAATGGTGCAATCACTGAAACGATGTTAGCTGGTCCTTTTAAGGCAGGGCTGCAATGATGTTGAAATGTGTTTTGGGGTGTAAAGTTCATTTTCTAGGCAAATATTGACTTTGCAAGTAATTGCTGTTAAGCTGATCACTCTTTATAACATTCTGGAGTATATGCAAATTGCCATTATAAAAAATGAAGCAGTAGACTTTGTAAAAATTAATATTTGTATCATTCTCAAAACTGTTGGCCATGACTGTATTCTACAGGATGCACGGATGGACCATGCTGTCCTACAAATGCTGTAGTTAAAGAAGAAGCTGTTCTAGCATCCAAGTATGGAAGGATAAAATCAGATAATTTTACATCCATCTTCATTGGAATTGTCCAAAATGTCAATGCTTTTGGTGGTGGGTTGTGCAGGAATTGGGACAAATCCTATTAAATATCCTTTTGATCCATTTGTCTGTGTATTGGGTTATAGGAAGGCCTAATGGGGTCTTATATGTGTTAAAGAGGTTTTCAGGAGTTCATTACTATTTGCTGGGTGTTCTCCTCCCAGCACCTCTGTCAATCATTGGTTTCAGTAGGCTGTGGCTTTCTGGAGAGCATGGCAGCCTCTTCCTAAGCCAGTGACATCATATTCATTGGTCACTTGGCCTATGAGCAGTTCAGTCTCATTCAGGGGAATGGACCTGGGCAGCAATAAATCAAAGAAACAGAGCGAGAGGCACTCACATATTGCACTTTTTTTCCTACTTGCAGGAGAGGAAGGGAGACAGACTCAATAGAAATCTATGGATCTGTCTCACTTTCTTCTCTCGTAGTGAGGGGAGAGAGCACACAATGTGAGCGCCCCACTCTACTCATTGTAGGGTTTGGTAAAGATCTCAGCACTCAAACCCCCACTGATTATAACTTTTTATACGTTTTTATGACATATCGAAAGTTTTCTGAAAACTCAGTGACACTTTAAATGTACTTACTTAACCATCATCCAGCTTATCCCAGCTAGGATGATCCTCTCTTCACTACAGTCACTTCTACTTTCTCTAAAAGTAATTATCCAACTGTACAGTAACACTTATTGGTGATTTTTCATTACTACAATGGTATACATTTTCTGTGGAGACTTTTTTCTTTTCTTTTTTTTTTTTTAAAGAATACTGTAGTTTGCCTATATGGTTTCTAGTAGTGTTGAGCGAGCATGCTCAGCCGAACTCGCTGTTCGGCCGAGCATGCCTATGCTTGGGTCCACTCCGTGTTCGGCCGAACACCGAGTGCACTCGAGCGTAATGCTAGAGTCCCCTCCCCGCACCAAGACGGATCCGTCATGACCCTAATGCAAGTCAATGGGGACGGATCCGTTTGGTGTGACACAATAATAAACGGATCCGTCCCCATTGACTTGCACTGGGGTCATGACGGATGCGTCATGAACTCCATTGAAAGTCAATGGAGGACGGATCTGTTTGGTGTGACACAATAGTAAACGGATCTGTCCTCCATTGACTTTCAGTGGAGTTCATGATGGATCCGTCACCTTACAGATGTAGCAGCTCTTGCTCTCACAGTGGAATCGCGTGAGCGCGGAGCGCTATCACGTTTTTTTTTTCATTGAAGAATTCAAGGTGTAATTTGTTTCATTCACCAGCAGAGGGCGCATGGAACTACAGTTTTATACTGTAGTTCCTTTCAATGTAAGAAAGAGACTCCGCTGCTGCTGAGGAGAAGAAGCCGGAGGAGGAGGTTAGTGGTTTGTTTGTTTGTTTGTTTGTTTGTTTCTATTTTGCAGGATCGTGAATGCCATTTTTTCAAAAATAATTAAATAATTGTAAAAAATGGTGTGGGGTCCCACCTTTTTTCCTTCTCCAGCCAGGTACAACCAGCAGCGGCAGCCTGGCACTACCAGGGTGGGAAGGGACATGGTTATTTGCCCTTCCCAGCCTAACAGTAACAGCCTGCCGCTGCCACAGAACCGGACCCTCAATTTAGAAGGTCCGGTCCTGCGGGTAGTTGGCTCTACCCGACACCCCTGGGCGGTGGGTGCTGAGGTAATAGATGTCGGGGTTAGTGCTGGCCATACCGGCAAGCAGTAAGCCCAGTATTAGTAATCAGGGCCGTCTGTAGATAGCCTTGATTACTAAAACTGAAATGTTATAAAAAAAACACACACACACTTATAAAATATTTTATTGAATTAAATACTCCCCCAGACCCGTTTGACCATTTTATTTAAAAAATATAAAAGCTGGTCTGACGTAATCCACCGAATCCGAAGTAGTCCTCAGCATTCACGATCCTGCAAAATAGAAAAAAACAAACAAACAAATACAGACCACTTACCTCATCCTTCTTCTTCTCGTCAGCAGCAGAGCCTCTTCCTTACATTGAAAGGAACTAAAACTGTTCCATGCGCCCTCTGCTGGTGAAAATAAAGAAAATTACACTTTGAATTATTGTAGCATGCTTCTGGACTCGCAATTCGTCTCTCCAGCAGGTGGCGCTGTGGTAAAACCTACCACTCCGCGCACCCTCTTCCTGCTGGAAGACGTCTGGAGCTGCCGGGGAAGGTAAGTAGTGTCTGTGTCTGTGTACTTTTTTTTTAAATTTAGGGTACTTGTGTAAACCAGTTTTAGTCCCATAGACTTCAATTATGCTCGGGTGCTCGGCCGAGCACTTGAGCACCACTGAGTGCTCAGTCATAGCACCTGAGCATACGAGCACCTGGGTACTCGATCATCACTGGTTTCTAGATGTCTCATTCCAATTCTGAAAAAATTCACTTGGCATGAATGGAGTGTGGCTATGAACATTTCTATTGTCTTAGCTATGATCATTAGCTACTATTTGCTGGGTTACCCTTCACTCAGGATGTCATCATCTGGGCTAAGGACTTCATCCATGTTTCCATCAGCAAGATAAGAAATGAGTTCAGATCTCTTCATCATCCGTCTGAAAGTTTTTCTCATGCTAGGAGTTTGGTTTCTACATTCCAGGCAGCAGTCTTCAGATCATTGAAAAGGCTGATTTCTCCTCATCAGAAGAAGAGGCGTTCCAGAAGTTGGACCTTGAGAAGCTGCCTAAGCTCATGTAGTGCCCTGGAGCGGGGGGACTTTGAAGTCTGGACATTTGTGGACATTTGCCTATTTCCCCTGTGCAAAGTTCTAAACTTCTTACTTTATTTAACTTTAAAGGGTTCACTTGCTTTGAGTTATACAGTTTAATATCATATAACTGCATTTTATTTGCTGTGATATACAGTATATCCTGTTCATTTGTACTGTATTTGCAAGGCTCTATGGAAAGGGTTAATGAATACTGAGAGACTTTTGGGACTTTGAATGAGAAGCTGGTAATTTTCCACAACTACCATATGGTTTAAAGATGAGCATGTTTTGGAGGGAAAAAGCCAGACTTGTTTGCCACCAAAACCAGACAGAATTAACTTTTGAATGTCTGGTTTAGCTATGTTGCTATGTCTGGAAACTTGTTCATGTCTGGAAAAACTGCTCTGCCATTGCCATTTAGTATCATTGAAGCTCTAATGTAAGTCTATGACAGATGGGAGTGGTTACATTTTGATTGTTTGTGCTGAGCTTCTCCACTCCACCTCCTCCCACTTGAAAGTCCTAGTTTAGCCATAAACTATATACAAGAAAAGCAGTCAGAGCCCCTAGTGTTCTGCAGTTAGGGACCACTCCTTGGAAGGGAAAACTCTGCCAATCTGCATGAGTTACCAGAAGAAGATGCTGAGATGGGGACACTGAGCCATCTCCATGGGTCACCAGCCCTGTCACCAAGGAGCCACCCGGACTACTGAGATACAGACCGTGGGCTTCCAGCCTTTGGCCAGGGTACCAGCCTTCTGAGAGAAAGAGGGACAGCTAGATCAAGCCTTTCCTTGGCATAAAACCCTTCTTCTGCCAGGGAGGAGACTGGAGAAGCCAGCCCTATGCCTCGCCTATATTGTTTTGCACCTGAATTCCTCTAGTAAAGAAGAACACTGGTTTACTGCAAACCCTGACTTTCTGGACTTATTTCCTATTGGGTTGAGCCACATCTTACCATCCCTTCCGGAGAGCAGCAACACTTGATGACACCTCGACAGTGTCCGGGAAATCCAACCTGGCATTGGGGCCATCCCTAACCTGACCACTGCACTTATTTGAGTGATTTTATCTGAGTTAAAATCAGGGACTTTTACATTCATTATTATGAAGAGAAGAGGGATTGATTCTGGTTTCTTTACAGATGGCTTTGCTTATAAACATATCGTAAGATTTCCCTAACAAACCTTATTGGTATACTGTAGTGTGCTAAGTGAGGGATTCATGAGGAGGGGTTACACTATGAAACTTATTAACTAATTTTTATCCCAAGCTCTAAATAGGTATCTTTGAGAAGCATGAACCTAAAAGTGATAATCAGAACTGAAGATTTGCTTTTTCCTTCCAATATAGCTCATTGTCAGATAAAGATGAGCGAACCTGTTTTTCAAAAAGTTCAGTTTGGACCCAAATCAGTTTGAGCCAAGCCAAATTGGCTCCAATTGCCCTGGAAATTGTTATATTACACCTTTTAGTCTTTTAGGACTCAGATTTGTTTTGGGAAAACATGTTATCTCTTTTAGTTCATTTTTAATTAAATTTTTATTTTTTTCCCTTCCCCCTCCTCCCTCCTCAAGCTTCGAAACCCAATAACAGCAATAGTAAATGATGTGTGTGTGACACTGGCATACATAGCTATGGGTAAAAGCAAGTTTGACAGCGTTAACATATAGTGTGTTCAAAAACACATTACAACGTCATATGTGTTATACTTTTTCATATTCCACAGCTTCCAAAAATTGTCACTTATCAGGTAACACTGGAGGCTGTGCAAGAAAGAAGAAACAGTGTGTCCATGGAGGAGGCAAAAAAGTGCCTGCTGTGGGAGCCACCCTAATGAAATTGTGCGTAAGGGAGGTTGGGATGGAGGGTCAACAGGACCTGTTCTGGCCATGTTGCCAGGGTGCTGTCCATGATGCTTCAGGAGATTGGCTGAGTGTCCATGCATGGAGGTGCCTGCTTTGGGAACTGCCCCAAATAATTTGTGGTTAAGGGGGGTTAAAATAGCCTTTTCTGGCCATGTTGCCAGGGTGTTGCCTTGCAGTGTACTTCAGCTACTGGTCCAATGCTGCTATTGGAGATGGGCTGTGTTTGTGCGTGGAGGTGCCTGCTGTAGGAGCCATCCCAAATCATTTGAGAGTAAGGGGGTTTGGTGGGGATTTGGTGGGGACCTGTCCTGGCCATGTTGCTGGGGTGCTGCCTCTCCTCTATCACAAAACACATTGACCCCGTGGGCCACAAAAGACATGTCATGTACTGTCCCTCCCCATAACAACTCATCCAAGTGTCCACCGTGGGCATGAAGTGCAGCTTGCCACACAGTGAGAATCGCAATGAGTGGTCCGCATTCTGTGCCATGTGACATCGCAAGGCACTACTACAATAACACAGTAGTGATTACACCACCAGCAACGTGACCAGGTGGGGTTTAGCTTGTACACAACTAATTGTAAGTGAAGAAATGTTTTTCATAGACAAACATTACATTATAGATGTCTCACAATAGAGAGGAGGACAAGGAGGAGTCTTAGCAGGACGAGAAAAAGGTGATCATTATGATATGATCTAAATTTCATGGAAAATTTGATTCGCCAAAAAGCCAAATTTCTTTGTGCTTAGTTGTAACAAATCGATTTTCCTTGAAATGGGGTAAAAAAAAAAAAAAAATCACTTCATCAGTTAGAGCGCGAAGAACCTGCAGCAGCCATCTTGATGATCCCACACAAAATCTTGTGTGCAGTGACGTATGACTGATTCATATGCTGATTCGTATGATTTCACGCTGGATCTTCAATAAAGATGGGGGCGGCTGTATCTTAGTAATCAAATAGATGAGGTAAATATGATTTCTTTTTTTATTATAGACCTTAATTTTAATGTCAGATGGAGTGATCAGCGATGAACGTGGCATCTAAGGGGTTCAATGACGAGGAGCGGCGCAATCGCCACTCCCTGTCATTGCTCCAACTACTTCAAAAAAAAGGGCTTCGCAATTTGTCACAAAGTGAATTTTTTTGTGAAATTCAGTGAAGCAGCCAAACTGAATTTTCAAGAATTTCACTGAACACTAATTATGATGATGAAAATATTGGATTGCTTGGAGATGGGGGTTAGCTGCCACAAAGAGGACCAGGAGAAGGAGGACACAACTGTTCTGACTGGAAATGCTGGCCAATAGTATTTACCGTAGGATCCAGTGATGCCAACTCATGAGCTGCAATAGACCTCAGGACCACATATGATAGTGTGCATGAATGGCTAAGGCTTATTTTAATCCTGCAGATCTTGCACATGGCTGTGATTTTGTACCCACCACATGGAAAAGAAACGTTATATGGGAGTTGCTCGCACAGAGCTAGTCAGCCTAGCTCGGCTTAGTTCTGGCATGTTTTGGGCCTAACCCAACCACAGTGTCAGCGACATCACCAGATCCCAAAATATACATGGCCCTGGATGTTCTTTAGGAGGTGCATCACCTCTGCTCTTCATTACTGCTGCACCATCATAAACACAGCTATGCATGGGGTCCCCGACCTCCTCCTGAATCCCCTATTCAGGGTAGCCGAAACAATGACTGCTAACACACGTGGTGTTATCAGGTAGACTCTCTTGACTGTCCGCTGTAGGGAACGGTGGGGTTTTCTTACCACTACTTAGGAGAAAGGAAGGCGCCCCTAGGAAGCGTCATTGAAGACAGAGAGGACTCCACTGAAAGCCTTCTCTGGTGCTGCAAAGAGGAGAAGCAGGAGAAATGCTGTTACCTCTGGCTCCATGCCACAGTATCAGATTCCAAAGTCACCTCCACATAATCTGGCTGCGACTGAGAGGAGGAGTGAGAAGAATCCAATCCACAATCTCATCTTCTTTCTCTTCAATGATAACGTTGCGCCTTTATGAAGCAAGGGACAACTGCGGACTACTACTACCACTACTACTTTTGGCCTGATATCTGGTGCTGCTATTACCCACATTCTAGACTTGGATCTTTTGTTTTTAACCCTTCCGTAACCCTGACATTTTTGGGCCTAATAGTACACAGTCACACAAATTATGGAACAGTTTGAAAATCTGGTTTCTGGAACATAAAGACATGAAGAAACTGTGACCGAACGTTGATTTTGGAAATACTGAAATATTAGCTCCACTGACAGATCTGTGCCCACCGTCTTTTGCTTGTTAAAATATGCAGATTCAGAAAAAAAATATTCAATGTAAGCAACAAGTTGACAAACTACAGTACTATGCAATTATTTCCCACCAACCCCCCACCGCACCAACACTTTAAATGAAACAACATTCATTTTTGCCTAGTTTATCACCTTATCACTCACAGATGTTACCTTCCGCTACCCTACCCTCCGCTACAAGTATATGCTGATTTTGAAAACTTGAACCAATTGATTGTCCCCAATTTTGATTGTCCCTAGGATCGTTTTTCTGGAAGACACTGCTACACCCATCCACCCTCATTCACAACCCAAAACAGAATGCCGTTCTGCTCGTTCTGTTAGGGGGCACCTCCCTGATGCAGCACTGATTGGCTCTTCCAGGTCTGTCAGCTTGGGAGCCAATCAGGGCAAGCGTTCCCTCCACTTTCTCGTAGGGTCATGTGCTTTTCATTCTTCCCACCATGTGCAGTAAAATGGTGCTATGTGCCGTTTTACAAGATTCATCTGAAACAAACCTGAAAAGATTTGCCAGACCAAATTTTGCAAAGTTCGTAATGAACCTAGTTCATTATAGAATGGTTCTCTCATCTCTATTGCAGAGTATACAGAGTCACAAGCAACTATTGTACTGTTATAGAGATAGAATACAAATATATAATTGTGTAGATTTTAGGGAATTTGATCAGGGAAAGCTTTGAGCTTTGGGTTCTGCAGTTCTATAAAACTGATGATCTATCCTCTGGATAGATCATCAGCCTCTGATCGGCGGTGGTCCGACACCCAGGCCCCCCACCGATCAGCTGTTTGAGAAGGCAACGGCGCTGCAGGAGCGCCGCGGCCTTCTTTGTGTTTACCGCAGGCTAGTGAAGTCATGACTAGTTTCACTGGCCTGGGCGGGGCTAAGCTCTGTTCACTTGAATGGAGCTCAGCCCCGCCCAGGCCAGTGATAGTAGTCGTGACGTCACTGGCCTGCGGTAAACACAGAGAAGGCTGCGGCACTCCTGCAGCGCCGCTGCCTTCTCAAACAGCTGATCGGTGGGGGGCCTGGGTGTCGGACCGCCGCCGATCTAATGCTGATGATCTATCCAGAGGATAGATCATCAGTTTTATAGAACTGCAGAACCCCTTTAAACCCAGCATACACAAGCAAGTGCCGGGGCCCACTGTTCCTGTGGGAATCCACTGCACAGAGGAGTGCCAGGGGGAGGAGTAGGAGGGGGGCTTAGTCTGCCCAGTGGTGCCAGCTCTCAGGGGGGTGCCAGGCAGGCTGCTATGAGTGCTTCCATTAATACAGATGGAAGTGCTCATTGCTGGACTGTAGGGGAGCCAGAGGTCATTCACTAACTGCAGCTTATCTCCCTGTGCGCCTTCTCTTCTCCAGGCCCAGCCCAGCAGTGGCATCAAGATGTGTGTCTCACTGCTGCACATTGCCGGCTCCCCTACACTCCGGCAATGATAGGCATGTGGGGGGGGGGGCAAAGGGGTTCATTATACTGTATGGGGGGCACTGGGGTTCATTATACTGTATGGGGTGCACTGGGGGGTAATTATACTGTATGGACGGCACTGGGGTCACTATAGTTCGTGGGGGCACTGGGGATTATTATACAGTATGGGGGCACTGGGGATCATTATACAGTATGGGGGGCACTGAGGGTCATTATACTGTGTGGGAGCAACAAGAAGACATGTAAACGTAACAATGTTTTTACCATCCCAGTTGCCAAATATCCTGCTGACCCCATCCCTCACGCAACAGAAACTGTCCAGAAGCCGCCCAGACGAACTATCTGTGGCCCTGGGCACTATAAACTACCAGAGCAGTCTGCACAGAGAGCAGCACATACAGTCTAAGGCTAGGGCTATATGGCGACATGTGTGCAGGCCCCCTCGGAGGAGCAGTTAAATAACTTCATACTAATTTAATATTATCAATGGTTTATTGGATATAATAATTACAAATTCTGCAATGCAATTTCAATTTTTTTTTTTTGCTAGGACTGGGAACAAATCTTCTCCAAGACGTCAGTGTCATGTCATCCTTTGACGAGTAGTTTCTTGCCTTCATCTTATGATTTCACCTGTGTGAAAAGTAGTGCATAGGTAATCTATATACATGCCATTTTAGGATATTTTGTTAACAAATTTAGGCTACTTTCACACCAGCTTTTTTGCCTGATCCGGCAGGGTTCAGCAAGAAACGCTTCCTTTACTGATAATTCAACCACACACCTATAAATACAGTCCAGCGAAGCTGTCTGTCGTGTGGATACACAAACAAAACGCGCCTATAAAGTATATACACCACACTCAAGTAGATAAATAACAACACTTTATTGATTAAAAGTATAACAGAATTGAAAAAAGGTGAAAAATGCAGACATGGAGTAGAATGAGGACTAAAAGAGGACGTCACCGGGCGGGGTAGGTAGAATGCAAGCATATAACACACGGTAGAAACCACCATTCCCCGTGAAGAAGCCTTTCTGGCGAAACGTCGTTGGGAGGAGGCCGTCACCGTGCCGGGTAGCAGTCTATTACCGTTTGCTTACTGAGGTCTGGGTCACTTTTTTCAGATGTATATCTGTATGCTGTTTCTAGGGTGGTTTCTACCCTTTGTTATATGCTTGCATTTTTTACTCTGATATACATGGCGTATTGTATACCCTTACTTGACTTCACTATTTAGTATTACCATCATTCTACCTACCCCGCCCGGTGACGTCCTCTTTTAGTCCTCATTCTACTCCTTGTCTGCATTTTTCACCTTTTTTCAATTCTGTTATACTTTTAATCAATAAAGTGTTGTTATTTATCTACTTGAGTGTGGTGTATATACTTTATAGGCGTGTTTTGATAATTCAACCATCTGCATCTGTTATAAACGGATCCGGTTGTATTATCTTTAACATAGGAAGGACGGATCCATCATGAACTTCATAGAAAGTCAATGGGAGACAGATCAGTTTTCTATTGTGTCAGATTGTGTCAGAGAAAACAGATCTGTCCCCATTGACTTGCATTGGGGGTCATGGTCGTGCTCCGCATCCCATGACGGAAAATAAACTACAACATGTTGCGGTTTTCTCTCCAGTCTGGGAACACAACTAAACGGAACAGAATGCATTTTGAAACATTCCGTTCTGTTTAAGTTTTGTCCCTATTGACAATGAATGGGTACAGAACTGAAGCGTTTTTTTTCCGGTATTGAGCCCTTATGACGGAACTCAATACCGGAAAAGTTAAACTCTAGTGTGAAGGTAGCCTTATTTTATAGCACTGTTCAAAAAAATTATCAGTGGCGTTTTATGTTACTGTGTGATATAATAAAAAATAAATAAATAAATAAAACGCAGTGATCCTCCACCTATGGCTCTCCAGCAGTCGGAGGTCTCATGCATATGACTCTACTTTTGGTTCTCATCCGATCCTCATTTTTCTTGGATTTCATGCAAACCTATTCATTTTTATGGGGTTGAAAAATACACACAGCAAGTGTGTCTGTTCTGCAAATTATAGATCGTGTCCTATTTGTTTCTGTATTTCAGACAAGAACTGTATTTTCTAGTAATGGGCATGAGAATAATGCGGATTACACAAAGGTGTCCATATTTTGTAGATATTTGGTTCGCAATATGAACATTGCCGTGTGCATGAGGCCTGAGTCTCTATCTCTACGGTTTTCCACTACAACTGGAAAACCGTAGAGATGAGGTCACTCAACAGAGTACTGTATACGTAATCAACATACAGTACATACTAACGCAATACAGAAATCAAATCTAGAATATCAACTGTTGAACATAAGGCTAGATTAATGATTTTCTTTATCGTTCCAATTTTGTGATCTAGAACTCAAAATCCCTTGTGTAAAGTGAAATGATATAATTCTGACTGCCTGCAGCCACCTCTAGGGGGAGCATAGATGTCTACTGCATCATTACTGAATTCAGTGTATTATTATACAGTATGTTCCTGAGCTCCCCCTAGTGGTGGCTGCAGGCAGTCAGAAGTCTTTCATTGAAGTCTGATCGTACAGGGGATTTGGAGTTCTGTATCAGGAAATGGAGCTATAGAGATATATTATAAATTAATTAGCAAAGGATGTTGGTCCTCTCGTTGACTTAAAGAAGATGAAGGAACGGAAGAAAAAGAAAGTTTACATTTAAGCTGATATACCAAAGAAGGTGTACCTTAAAGCTCATGTGCCATAAAAGGGACAAGAAAAAGAGAAAATAATTGCAAAAAGGAGGCTAAAACAGGGTAAAAGACGGTTGAGAACAACAAGAGAGAGGAGGAATAAAACATAAGAAGAAGGTGAAAAATGAGAGAAAAATAGGGAGAAGATATAGGGATGATAAGAAAGAGGGAGAAAGAAAAAGGAGGAACTGAATGTAATAAATATGAAGGAGCAAGAAGAGTAAAAGAAAAAGATGAAGATGATAAAGAATGTAATAAAGATGAAGAATAAGAAGTAAAGGAGGAAAGAAAAGACAACACAAAAGACGAGCCTAAAGATCAAAAACCACATAAAGGGAGAAGGGACAAAGAAGAAAAATGAAGAGGAGAAAAAGAATGAAACTGAGAAGAAAAAGTAGCTGAAAGAAGGAATAGAAGAAAAAAAGCTAGAGGAGAAGAAGGAGAAAAAGAAGAAGAAAAAGAATGACATTTTAAGTATTGATCACATAGAGGTCTGGTCCTGCTTACCTTTGGACATTCTTTCAGTTGGATACATTTTCTATTAGGACCTATGACATATCCTTCCTGCATACATGCACATCCAGGTTTACAAATACTGGGACAGAATTTAGTTGGATTTGGACACGACGCACTACAATAACCACAAGGCTTCATTTCTGCTCCTTCAGGGCAGATTTTCTCTGTGGAGAGAAACATTAAGAAGCTAGTACTGTACTGTAGCTACGAAAGGAAAGCCTGTTACCAATCAATCCACATCTGATGTTATACGAGATGTAGCAGGGTTAACACACAAACTCTTAACTCCAATTTCTTAACTCATCTCGTTATCTTGAAACAAAAGCCATTGAAAAGCAATTGAAGGTGTTTGCTTAACGTATTTAGTTTAGATAACGCGTCTCAGAAAGTATGTGTGTTAACTCTACTACATCCTGTATAAAAAGTAGAACATCTCAAATTATCAAACTACAAACTGTGACATAAAGTGCAAGATCGAGGCAAGAACTGTGCTGGTATGATGGGAGCTTCCAGGATCACTATATTGATTAGGATAGGTCATCATAGGTTGCATTGAGCGAATCGAAGTATCTAAAGTAGACTTCAATCCAAGTTTAAGGGAAAATTTGATTCGCCACAAAGTCGAATTTTGTCATGCTTCGTGGGAACAAATCAATATTCCCTGAAATGGCGGTAAAAAAAAAACCATACTCGCTTCATCCATTTGAGTGCGAAGAGGCCGCCACGGCCATCTTGCTTGAAGATCTCATTCAAAATCTGGTGCACGGTGACATATGACGTCATCATGACGCACAGCGCAAGATTTCGCTCTGGATCTTCAAGCAAGATCAATCCCAGAAAGGCCTTAATATTGATTTCAGATGCCGCTATCAGCGATGAATGCGGTATCTGATTGGTTCAATCAGGGGTGTAGCTATAGGAGAAACAGGGGAAGCGGCTGATTTTGGGCCCACACCCACAAGGGGCCCCCTCTGGAGGAAGTCTAAAATACTTTATTGTCAGGGCCCCCTCAACAGTATTATATAATGACATTATATACAGTGACACTGTAGGAAACAGACGGGCCTTGTCTGACAGCTCAGTCTTGACTAGTCACAGGAGTGAGGGTTGCACGTGAGTTTGGTGTTGCGAAGAAGTTGCTGGGGGGAGGGGGGGCATTAAAAAATTTGCTGTGGGGCCCAGTCAGTTGTAGTTATGCCACTGGGTTCAATGATGGGAGTGGCATAATCACCGTTCCCCGTCATAGCACCCACTACTTTCAAAGAAATGTGCTTCGTGGCGAACTAATTCATCACAAAGCAATTTTTTTGGTAAAATTCGGCAAAGCAGCCGAATCAAATTTTTAAAGGGGTTATCCAAGACTAACTAATGCCCCCAATATGCCGGTTCCCGCACCCTGCACCACTCCTGGTCCCCGTACTGCCACAGCTGCTTCTGCCTGTGCACGGAAGAAAATATCCTGTTTGTGGGGAGCGGGGTTTGGGCAGAAAGCAGCTAATGGCAGGTAGTGATAGGGATGAGCCTCCCTAGTGTCACCCGCAATGCTAGGGAGGCTTGTCCCCGTCCCCACCTGCCATTGGCTGCTCTCCTCTAACACCAGATGTTTTCATATGTGCACAGGGAGAAGCAGCAGCGGCAGTGCGGGGACCAGGAGCAACACAGGGAGCCAGGTAATTATATTCAGTGTGAGGGGCCCAGCATATGGGGGGGCATTTAGTCTCGGATAACCCCTTTAAGAACGTCGCTCATCTCTAATCATAGGTATCAGTTTAGTGGGGTTTGACTTTACACCCTCACCAACAAGCTATGTAAAAGGTTGATAGTGTTTGTATGAGCACTTGGCATATCTATCTGCACATCGTGTTTTTTTAGCAGCGATGGAGCAGAGTATTCCAGCCTTGTCCCATTCATTTCATACCCTGCACAGACGCTACTATGGAGGGGGCAGATAGAGGGACTGTGGTAAACAATGAAGACCTCAGGGCTTGCATGAGTTCTGCAGTCCCTTTAAACAGCAGATCAGTGGGAGAGCCGGAAGAGTTGCAGGCCAACTAATATCAATGGCCTATCCTAAGAAAAGCGAGTGTTGAGCAAGTCTCCACAGTTATGTAAACAGAAGACAGAGGAGCGTTGCTAGAGCTCAAAATGGGCCACTTCACAGCTATTTTTCTAATAGAAATGTACCATTTGATTGATTAAAGTATATTGTGAAAATGGTCAGTATCACTGCCTCTACACATTACAAAAATTAAAAAAAAGAATCACAGTTACAGTTTAAAAAAAATTGTGCACTTTTCAAATCTGGTCAGCTTGTGTCACTTATCACGGGAGATCTCGAACTAACAGGAAAGGTAAAGATGGATACAAGTACAGTAGGAATTTGCTGAAACAGAATTCTCTACCTGTCTTCCAAGGTGAAATCACGCCTCAATAGATTGTTAAAGGGAATCTATCACGTTGAACATGGTGTCTGAGCTGCAGGCAACAGATTATGCGGCAGGAGGATCTGAGCAGATTGGTGTATGGTTCTCTGGGGGAAAAAAAACCTGACAATCTTGCCTCCATGACTTTGTATACAGAGGTAGCTGTCAAATACTGAAAGGACCCCCTCCTTGATGTCAAAGTCCAAAATAAGTTTCACTAAATCTTTTTCCATAAAACTATATATCAATCTGCTCAGCTCCTCCAGCTCTGTAACATGGTGCTGGGATATTACACTGCATTTTCCTAGGGGCAGGTTCAGTTTAAGTAACATAATTCTTATGTTAATACGCTAAATAGGCTTTTCAGTTTCACTCACCTATTTCACCAGAAGAGTCATTTGGAACAGGATTAGGAAAGGCCGAAGAAATAACTAGAAGAAATTAATTAGCAAATGATGGGTTAACTTTTTTGCTATAAAATGTTTAAAAGGGAGTCTTTCACCTTATTTTCACCAATATAACTAAGAACACTGTCCCACAGAAGATTGCAGACACATCCCAGACATACCTGTGTGCACTGTGTCTGTATTACATGTCACATCCCAGACATACATGTGTGTACTGTGTGTGTATTACATGTCACATCCCAGACATACCTGTGTGCACTGTGTGTATTACATGTCACATCCCAGACATACTTATGTGCACTGTGTGTCTGTATTACATGTCACATCCCAGACATACCTGTGTGCACTATGTGTCTGTATTACATGTCACATCCCAGACATACCTGTGTGCACTGTGTGTCTGTATTACATGTCACATCCCAGACATACCTGTGTGCACTGTGTGTCTGTATTACATGTCACATCCCAGACATACCTGTGTGCACTGTGTGTCTGTATTACATGTCACATCCCAGACATACCTATGTGCACTGTGTCTGTATTACATGTCACATCCCAGACATACCTGTGTGCACTGTGTGTCTGTATTACATGTCACATCCCAGACATACCTGTGTGCACTGTGTGTCTGTATTACATGTCACATCCCAGACATACCTGTGTGTACTGTGTGTCTGTATTACATGTCACATCCCAGACATACCTGTGTGCACTGCGCGTCTGTATTACATGTCACATCCCAGACATACCTGTGTGCACTGTGTGTCTGTATTACATGTCACATCCCAGACATGCCTGTGTGCACTGTGTGTGTGTATTACATGTCACATCCCAGACATGCCTGTGTGTACTGTGTGTCTGTATTACATGTCACATCCCAGACATACCTGTGTGCACTGTGTGTCTGTATTACATGTCACATCCAGACATACCTGTGTGTACTGTGTGTCTGTATTACATGTCACATCCCAGACATACCTGTGTGTACTGTGTGTCTGTATTACATGTCACATCCCAGACATACCTATGTGCACTGTGTGCCTGTATTACATGTCATATCCCAGACATACCTGTGTTGCACTGTGTCTGTATTACATGTCACATCCCAGACATACCTGTGTGTACTGTGTGTCGTATTACATGTCACATCCCAGACATACCTAGTGCACTGTGTGCTGTATTACATGTCATATCCCAGACATACCTGTGTGCACTGTGTCTGTATTACATGTCACATCCCAGACATACCTGTGTGCACTGTGTGCCTGTATTACATGTCACATCCCAGACATACCTGTGTGCACTGTGTGTTCTGTATTACATGTCACATCCCAGACATACCTGTGTGCACTGTGTATCTGTATTACATGTCACATTCCCAGACATACCTGTGTGTACTGTGTGTCTGTATTACTTGTCACATCCCAGACATACCTGTGTGCACTGTGTGTCTGTATTACATGTCACATCCCAGACATACCTGTGTGCACTGTGTGTCTGTATTACATGTCACATCCCAGACATACCTGTGTGCACTGTTGGTCTGTATTACATGTCACATCCCAGACATACCTGTGTGCACTGTGTGTCTGTATTACATGTCACATCCCAGACATACCTGTGTGCACTGTGTCTGTATTACATGTCACATCCCAGGACATAGCTGTGTGCACTGTGTGTCTGTATTACATGTCACATCCAGACATACCTGAGTGCACTGTTGTCTGATTACATGTCACATCCAGTCATACTGTGTGCATGTGTGTCTGATTACATGTCACATCAGACATACCTGTGTGCACTGTGTCTGTAATACATGTCACATCCCAGACATACCTGTGTGCACTGTGTGTCTGCATTACATGTCACATCCCAGACATACCTGTGTGCACTGTGTGTCTGTATTACATGTCACATCCCAGACATACCTGTGTGGCACTGTGTGTGTATTACATGTCACATTCCCAGACATACCTGTGTGCACTGTGTGTCTGTATTACTGTACATGTCACATCCCAGACATACCTGTGTGCACTGTGTCTGTAATACATGTCACATCCCAGACATACCTGTGTGCACTGTGTGTCTGCATTACATGTCACATCCAGACATACCTTGTGTGCACTGTGTGTCTTATTACACGTCACATCCCAGACATACCTGTGTGCACTGTGTGTCTGTATTACATGTCACATCCCAGACATACCTGTGTGCACTGTGTGTCTGTATTACATGTCACATTCCCAGACATACCTGTGTGCACTGTGTGTCTGTATTACTGTACATGTCACATCCCAGACATACCTGTGTGCACTGTGTCTGTAATACATGTCACATCCCAGACATACCTGTGTGCACTGTGTGTCTGCATTACATGTCACATCCCAGACATACCTGTGTGCACTGTGTGTCTGTATTACATGTCACATCCCAGACATACCTGTGTTTACTGTGTCTGTATTACATGTCATATCCCAGACATACCTGTGTGCACTGTGGTCTGTATTACATGTCACATCCCAGACATACCTGTGTGCACTGTGTGAGTATTACATGTCACATCCCAAACATACCTGTGTGTACTGTGTCTGTATTACATGTCACATCTTAGACATACCTGTGTGCACTGTGTGTGTATTACATGTCACATCCCAGACATACCTGTGTGCACTGTGTGTCTGTATTACATGTCCACATCCCAGACATACCTGTGTGCACTGTGTGTGTATTACATGTCACATCCCAGACATACTTGTGTGCACTGTGTGAGTATTACATGTCACATCCCAACATACCTGTGTGTACTGTGTCTGTATTACATGTCAATCCCAGACATACCTGTGTGCACTGTGTGTGTGTATTTCATGTCACATTCCCAGACATACCTGCGTGCACTGTGTGTTTGTATTACATGTCACGTTCCCAGACATACCGGTGTGCACTGTGTCTGTATTACTGTACATGTCTCATCTCAGACATACCTGTGTGCACTGTGTGTGTATTACATGTCACATTCCCAGACATACCTGTGTGCACTGTGTGTCTGTATTACATGTCACGTCCCAGACATATCTGTGTGCATTGTGTGTGTATTACATGTCACATTCCCAGACATACCTGTGTGCACTGTGTGTTTGTATTACATGTCACGTCCCAGACATACCTGTGTGCACTGTGTGTGTGTATTACATGTCACATCCCAGACATACCTGTGTGCACTGTGTCTGTAATACATGTCACATCCCAGACATACCTATGTGCACTGTGTGTCTGTATTACATGTCACATCCCAGACATACCTGTGTGCACTGTGTGTGTGTATTACATGTCACATCCCAGACATACCTGTGTGCACTGTGTGTCTGTATTACATGTCACATCCCAGACATACCTGTGTGCACTGTTTCTGTATTACATGTCACATCCCAGACATAACTGTGTGCACTCTGTCTGTATTACATGTTACATCCCAGACATACCTGTGTGCAATGTATGTCTGTATTACATGTCACATACCAGACATACCTGTGTGCACTGTGTGTTTGTATTACATGTCACATCCCAGATATACCTGTGTGCACTGTGTGTCTGTATTACATGTCACATCCCAGACATACCTGTGTGCACTGTGTGTCTGTATTACATGTCACATACCAGACATACCTGTGTGCACTGTGTGTCTGTATTACATGTCACATCCCAGACATACCTGTGTGCACTGTGTGTCTGTATTACATGTCATATCCCTGACATACTTGTGTGCACTGTGTGCCTTTATTTCATGTCCAGGAAAGCACTTTTATTCTGCTGGAAAATTGCTCCCAAGTGCCCAGTGAAAGTAAAAAAAAGCTTTCTCTCCAGACTCGATTTCTAACAGCTATATCTTCGGATATACTGGATATAATGCCATGATTCGATAATGTTTTAAAGTTTGGAATGCCAGCTTTCAAACAAGGTCAGGTGCATATTATTAATGACTGCCATTAATGACTACCAATCTCAAGATATGAGCAGCTAAAGCAGCCCTCCCCTCTTCAGTCTGGTTTGCTTTGGGCACTTGCAGCAGCAGAGTAGGCACTTGGAGCTGTTTTCCTGCAGAATAAAAGTGCTTTTCCGGAACATGTAATACAGACACACAGTGCACACAGGTATGTCTGGGATGAGACATGTAATAGACACACAGTGCACACCGGTATGTCTGGGATGTGACATGTAATACACACACAGTTGCACATAGGTATGTCTGGGATGTGACATGTAATACAGACACACAGTGCACACAGGTATGTCTGGACTGTAACATGTAATACACACAGTGCACACAGGTATGTCTGGGATTTGACATGTAATACACACACACAGTGCACACAGGTATGTCTGGTATGTAACATGTAATACACACAGTGCACACAGGTATGTCTGGGATGTGACATGTAATACACACAGTGCACACAGGTATGTCTGGGATGTGACATGTAATACAGACACAGTGCAACAGGTATGTCTGGGATGTGACATGTAATACACACACAGTACACACAGGTATGTCAGGGATGTGACATGTAATACACACAGTGCACACAGGTATGTCTGGGATGTGACATGTAATACAGACACACAGTGCACATAGGTATGTCTGGGATGTGACATGTAATACACACAGTGCACACAGGTATGTCTTGGATGTGACATGTAATACACACACAGTGCACACAGGTATGTCTGGGATATGACATGTAATACACACCACAGTGCACACAGTTATGTCTGGGATATGACATGTAATACACACACAGTGCACACAGGTATGTCTGGGATGTGACATGTAATACACACACAGTGCACACAGGTATGTCTGGGATGTGACATGTAATACACACACAGTGCACACAGGTATGTCTGGGATGTGACATGTAATACACACACAGTGCACACAGGTATGTCTGGGATGTGACATGTAATACACACACACAGTGCACACAGGTATGTCTGGGATGTGACATGTAATACAGACACACAGTGCACATAGGTATGTCTGGGATGTGACATGTAATACAGACACAGTGCACACAGGTATGTCTGGGATGTGACATGTAATACAGACACACAGTGCACACAGGTATGTCTGGGATGTGACATGTAATACACACACAGTGCACACAGTTATGTCTGGGATGTGACATGTAATACACACACAGTGCACACAGGTATGTCTGGGATGTGACATGTAATACAGACACACAGTGCACACAGGTATGTCTGGGATGTGACATGTAATACACACACAGTGCACACAGGTATGTCTGGGATGTGACATGTAATACACACACACAGTGCACACAGGTATGTCTGGGATGTGACATGTAATACACACACAGTGCACACAGGTATGTCTGGGATGTGACATGTAATACAGACACACAGTACACACAGGTATGTCTGGGATGTGACATGTAATACAGACACACAGTGCACACAGGTATGTCTGGGATGTGACATGTAATATACACACAGTGCACACAGGTATGTCTGGGATGTGACATGTAATACACACACAGTGCACACAGGTATGTCTGGGATGTGACATGTAATACAGACACACAGTGCACACAGGTATGTCTGGGATGTGACATGTAATACACACACAGTGCACACAGGTATGTCTGGGATGTGACATGTAATACAGACACACAGTGCGCACAGGTTTGGCATGTGTCTGCAATCTTTTTTGGGGCAGTGCTCTTTGTTATAGTGGTGAAAAGCAGGTGACAGACTCCCTTTAACATTACATTAAAAATCTTAAAATCAAACAGCATAGATTTTTTTAAAAAATTCTTATAATACCTGAACAAAATATCAGAAGAATCACCTTCGAGGCCATCACTGCGGAAATTGTAAAATTGTCCTTAAAAAAAAACAAACAAACAAAAACATTAAAACAGTATGAGATGGAAAGCTATAACAGTATGAGATGAAGCATAAACAGTATGAGATGAACCATGTAACCAGTATGAGATGGAAACTATAAAACCAGTATGAGATGGAAAGCATAAAACCAGTATGAGATGGAAAGCATAAAACCAGTATGAGATGGAAAACCATAAAACAGTATTGAGATGGAAACTATATAACCAGTATGAGATGGAAGCATAAAACCAGTATGAGATGGAAAGGCATAAAAACAGATATGAGATGGATGGAAAGCATAAAACCCAGTATGTAACCAGTATGAGATGGAACATGTAACCCAGTATGAGATGGAAAGCATAAAACAGTATGAGATGGAAACTATATAACCAGTATGAAGATGGAAAGCATAGTAATGGAAGTATGAGATGGAAGCATAAAACCAGTATTGATGATGGAAAGCATAAAACCAGTATGAGATGGAAAACATGTAACCAGTATGAGATGGAAGCCATAAAACCAGTATGAATGAAATCATGTAACCAGTATGAGATGGAAAGCACTAGTTATATGAGATGAGATGGAAAAAGCATAAAACCAGTATGAGATGGAAAAGTATGAGCATAAAACCAGTATGAGATGGAACCATGTAACCAATGAGATGGAAGCATAAAACCAGTATGAGATGGAAAGCATGTAACCAGTATGAGATGGAAAGCATTAACCAGTATGAGATGCGAAAGCATAAAACCATATGAGATGGAAAGCATGTAACCAGTATGAGATGGAAAGCAGTAAGATGGAAAGCATGTAACCAGTATTGGAAAGATGTAAAGCATAAAACCAGTATGAGATTGTGAAAGCATAAAACCAGTATGAGATGAAACTATATAAACCCAGTATGAGGAAAAGCATGTAACCAGTATGCAGATGGAAAAACATATAACCAGTATGAGATGGAAACTATATTAACCAGTATATGAGATGGAAAGCATTAAAACCAGTATAGATGGAAAGCATAAAACCAGTATGAGATGGAAACCATGTAACCAGTATGAGATGGAAACTATATAACCAGTATGAGATGGAAAGCATAAAACCAGTATGAGATGGAAAGCATAAAACCAGTATGAGATGGAAAGCATAAAACCAGTATGAGATGGAAAGCATAAAACCAGTATGAGATGGAAAGCATAAAACCAGTATGAGATGGAACCATGTAACCAGTATGAGATGGAAAGCATAAAACCAGTATGAGATGGAAACTATATAACCAGTATGAATGGAAAGCATAAAACCAGTATGAGATGGAAACCATGTAACCAGTATGAGATGGAAACTATATAACCAGGTGATGGGAAAGCATAAACCAGTGAGATGGAAAGCATAAAAGTATGAGATGAAACATAAACCAGTATGAGATGGAAAGCTATAATAACCAGTATGAGATGGAAAGCATAAAACCAGTATGAGATGGAAAGCAATAAAACCAGTATGAGATGGAAATAAAACTTGAGATGGAAACTTATAACCAGTATGAGATGGAAAGCATAAAAACCAGTATGAGATGGGAAACCATGTAACCAGTATGAGATGGAAACCATGTAACCAGTATGAGATGGAAAGCATAAAACCAGTATGAGATGGAAAGCATAAAACCAGTATGAGATGGAAACCATGTAACCAGTATGAGATGTAAACTATATAACCAGTATGAGATGGAAAGCATAAAACCAGTATGAGATGGAAAGCATAAAACCAGTATGAGATGGAAAGTAACCAGTATGAGATGGAAAGCATGTAACCAGTATGAGATGGAAACCATATAACCAGTATGAGATGGAAAGCATAAAACCAGTATGAGATGGAAACCATATAACCAGTATGAGATGGAAAGCATGTAACCAGTATGAAGGCCCAGAACTGTACCCCGGGAACACGTGACCAGCGCCGGGCCCCAGGAACACATGACCAGCGCCGGGCCCCGGGAACACGTGACCAGCGCCGGGCCCTGGGAAACACGTGACCAGCGCCGGGCCCTGGGAAACACATGACCAGCGCCGGGCCCTGGTAAATGTGTAAAATGTTGGCTCCTGGAATATATAGGTGGTCCAGCACTGGACTGATGCAGTGGATGCTGTGGTGGAGAACATATATGGTGCCCACAGCCACATGGCTATAGACAGTGAGGTGAAGGGTTGGACCATCTGAAGACGACTCATGGAGATTGAGGTATCACCTGTGACTGGTACAGAGAGCGCCTTCACCTCTCTATCAGACATTTCTTCTGCTCTCTGATGAGACTTCCTCGTGAATTTTCATCACCTCATCGGTTAATTCATTTTACTTCATGGGAAAATATTACCACCCGTACGTCTGGCTCCCGCAGGTCAGGCACAATCACATTACCATACTTTTAATATGTATATCCTCCATCGCATACCCACTGAGGACTAACGAGCCCGAGGAAGTCCGAGCGCGTCACATGATGGCGCGCTTATTACAGATCCAGGTGAGCATTCCCATCCGCTCATATAATCAGCACGATCCACAGCCTTACTTCTCATTCACTGCCGGATGCATTGATGCCTCATTATGTGCTCATCGTCTGCATCTAGTTGAGGAGCGGGTGGTGTTGAAACAAGGCTCATTCATTTTTTGGAGTAATAGACGTGTGAAGAATTGTCCCAGATTGCTGATCTGGTCATGACCATCACCTAAGGAGATAACCATGCAATGCTCAAGGATCAGGGCTACAGTCACATAATGTAGGCCATCGATGGTTGGGATGTCAGTCTTGGAATAGACAGCTAGGTCATGATTCATGGTCTCCATGAAATATAGAGCTCAGTCATCATGACCTTCAGTCAGTATGAGAGTCAGAGAATGGTAGGTGGAGTTATAGTCCTTATGAAATTCATGGAGTATAGAGCTAGGTCACAATCCATGAATGTCTGTAGTCTGTCATACTTCAGTGGTAGGTAAGTCATGAAGTTTACAGCTAAGTCCAGAACGATGAGTAGTATGAAAGCCATCGAATGTGGAGCTAGGTCAGGTTCAATGGTCGTTAGGAACTCATCGTAGATTACATGGTTGAGATTGATGGTTATTCTGAAACTTTTACCAAGTACAGAGATAGGTAAAAATCAGTGGTCGTTAGGAAACTCATCGAATATATAGCTAGGTAAGATCGATCGTTGTTTGGAAACTCAAGAATTGAGCTAACTCAAGATTGATGGTCATTATGAAAATGGCCAAATACAGTGCTGGGTCAAGATGGATGGTCATTAGGAAACCCATTGACGAGAGAGTTATTATAAAACTCATCGAATATAGAGCTGGGTCAAGATTGATGGTCATTGTGAAGCTCATCGAATATAGAGCTAGGTCAAGATCAGTGTTCCTTAGGAAAGTCATTGAATATAGAGCTAGGTCAAGATCGATGGTCATTCTGAGGCCCATCGAATATAGAGCTAGGTCAAAATCGATGGTCCTTAGGAAAGTCATTGAATATAGAGCTAGGTCAAGATCGATGGTCCTTAGGAAACTCATTGAATATAGAGCTGGGTCAAGATCGATGGTCCTTGTGAAGCTCATCGAATATAGAGCTAGGTCCAGATCGATGGTCCTTAGGAAACTCATTGAATATAGAGCTAGGTCAAGATCGATGGTCCTTAGGAAAGTCATTGAATATAGAGCTAGGTCAAGATCGATGGTCCTTAGGAAAGTCATTGAATATAGAGCTAGGTCAAGATCGATGGTCCTTAGGAAAGTCATTGAATATAGAGCTAGGTCAAGATCGAAGGTCCAGATCGATGGTCCTTAAAAAACCCATTGAATATAGAGAGAGTCATTATAAAACTCATCATATATAGAGCTGGGTCAAGATTGATGGTCATTATGAAACCCATCAAATATAGAGCTAGGTCATGATCAAAGGTCATCAAGAAGCTCATCGAATATAGAGCTAGGTCAAGATGCATGGTCCTTAGGAATGTCATTGAATATAGAGCTAGGTCAAGATGGATGGTCATTAGGAAACCCATTGACTATAGAGAGAGTCATTATAAAACTCATCATATATAGAGCTGGGTCAAGATCAATGGTCATCCTGAGGCTCATTGAATATAGAGCTAGGTCAAGATCCATGGATACTGTTGGCTGAAGATTGATGATTGTTATGAAAGTCATAATGTATATAGAGCTGGGTCAAGATAGTTGGCCATCAAGAAGCTCATCGAATATAGAGCTAGGTCAAGATTGATGGTCCTTAGGAAAATTTCCGGATACGTCAATATCGATGGTCCTTAGGAAACCCATTGAATATAGAGAGAGTCATTACAAAACTCATTGAATATAGAGCTGGGTCAAGATCGATGGTCATCCTGAGGCTCATTCAATATAGAGCTAAGTCAAGATTGAAGGTCATTATGAAACCCATCGAATATAGAGCTGGGTCACAATCAATGGTCATCAAGAAGCTCATCGTGAATATAAAGAGAGTCATTTTAAAACTCATCAAATATAGAGTTGGGTCAAGATCAATGGTCATTAGGAAACTCATTGAACATAGAGCTAGGTCAAGATACATGTATACTATTGGCTCTCATACTTAAGAGCTGTCCATGTTAGACGTAGAATTTCTAGCTTGCAGTTCATGATCAATTACTACATGAAATATACAGCTAGAGCAAAATCCATGGACCTTATGAAAATTGTGGAATATAGACCTAGGTTATGATCCGTGGTTGTTTGAAAACTCATGGAATCTGAAACTGGATGATGATCCTTGGATACCGGTGTCCCTCATACTTCAGTGCTGGGTATGTTTGTCATGGAACTTAGTGCTTGGTATGATCAGTATAGGTCATGATTGATGGTCAGGGAGATTGCAAAACTTGAGTGTGGATCTTGGTGATGGTCCGTGGCTGGCAATGCAATGTAAAGCTAGTACGTGATCAGCAGTCAGTATGAGAGCGGTAATTTTTGATCAACGTTTGGTATGAGTAGAGCTTTGTCATGACTGGTGGCCATTTTGTAATGATCTTCAGCTAATTTTTGCATTTTTGGATCCATTGATGTGTCCTCCGGTCATTTCCTCATCAGTATGGAGGATCTTCTTTGAGATTTGTACCTTATTCAAGCCTCCCCAGAAAAAACGTACATCCTAGGGGTCATCTCAGTACACAGATCTGCCACTGGTCGCTACCACTCCACTGCTGGCCACGAGATTGACCTTTTGATCTGATGAGGAAACAAGTGGAAAACGAACTGGAAATGATTAAACCTCTTGTGTGTTGTGTGAAGTGGTGATCCTCGTCACCTCCCCGGTCAGACCCTTCATCGTGATCGGGAATTGTGCATGAACCATGAGCCGCCCTTCAATCAATCAGAGGATTCTGTCGCTGATTATTATAGTCCTCGGTCGACGCGGAGAGGAACTCGTTATGAGATGAGGCTCACGCCTAACCTGAGCTAATTAATGTTTTCCATGATCCTCACCCCCTGAACAAGAACTCAATTTACTCCGCTCCATCTAGAGCGTGATGAGTGTCAGAAATGTCGCGGGGACGGCACCTACCGTCAGTGGGATCTGTGTCTTGGTTAGATCATGTAGCATCAAGGATGTGTGACAGCTTAGACTGGGGAGGTCCAGGCCATTGACGCAGTGTGATGGACATGTCTCCTCCATATTGAGCTGGGACCCCCTACTGATGGATAGGTGGATTGGTCTGTGGAGCACCACTAGTGTAGACCACGCTGGATCATGATGGAAATTGAGGCCAGTGAGTCGAGATACGAGTTCCTCACCACGCATATGACCTTGAATGTGACTGGTCCCGACCGTTTGAGGGTTGGTGGCCATGGTTAGTACGAACACGTCCAATGTGATGTGAAGCGTGCAGATTATAATCATTACGT